>PVIC010004411.1:22193-62825 GCA_004025085.1 Thryonomys swinderianus
TACCTAGTCTCCAAGGTAAATGTAAACTTCCTGTCCTGCAAACATGTATACTACCAATGAAAGAAAAAATAATTTAAAAATAAAACTGCATGGTATTTACACATAACCTATGCAATCCTTCTGTAGACTTTAAATCATCTGTACACTATTTATATGATCTAATACAATATAAATGCTGTGTAAATAGTAGCTACATTGTTTGAAGGATAATGACAAGAACAGAAGTCTGTACATGTTCAGTATCAGCCCAATGTTCTGAGTATTTTCAGCACTAGGTTGGTTGAAGTTGTGGACGCAGAACACATTGGCACAGAAAGCATAGAGTGCCGTGGTCATGCACAGAGGGACCGAAGCCAGAAAAGAGACAGTCTGGAGGGGACCTTGCTACCCAGTCTCCTCCTGTTCTAGCTTCTCTTTCTTTTCCTCACAACCAGGTTCCCTATTTTTTTTGAGACAGGGTCTCACTTTGTAGTTCAGGCTGGCCCTGAGCTCACTATGGAGCCCAGACAAGCTTCTAAGCAATCTAAGCAATCCTCCTGCCTCTACCTCCCAAGTGCTGGAATTACAGGTTTGAGTCACCACACCCGGCATCGTGCTATGTGGTACTGACTGCTAGTGGGCTGAGCCACCATGCCCAGTATTATTGTATGTGGTTACCAGGGATCGAACTAGGGACCTTGCACTTTCTAGGTAGGTGCTGAAACCACTGAGCTAAATCTCCAGCCCACAACCCAGGTTTCTATGAGCTCTACACATGATCTAAACACCTTCCATGCACTCCACTCTCAACTGTGGATTTCCTCCTTCTCCCAGTGCATGTGGTTGGCTTCAGTATGGGCCCCAGAGCTTCTCTAGTCTGAATTTCTACTGGTGTGCTCACCCTTCACACTTCTGGTCTGCTAGAGGTCAGTTCTCACTGACTTCTAGAATTCAACTGGAAATCTGAAAGAATCCCATCCATACTTCTTGCTGTGTCCCCATTTTGTGAATGGAATCTTAGTTGCCTCAATAACTCAGGCTAGAAGACTGAAATGCATCCGTAGCCACATGCTTTTCTGTACCACCCCTTACCTTGTTGATCCTGATACTTTAGAGCCTCCCGATTCTGTTTTTTCTCCTCTCTCTATTTCCCTGTCGATGCTCAATCTAGCTCATAGTCATCCCTCCTTGGGCAAGTTTAACTTTGTTACCCCCTTGCTGTCTGTCTCACATGTCTCAGGCCATTCTTTACCTGGGGAAACAAAATGATCCAACTAAATGGGCCCATGTCACACCTTTGTTTAATACCAATCTCTGGTTCCTATCAAATTGGGTTCAACTGTAGTCGATCACCATGATTTGGTCCAGCCTCACTCTGCCATGTCTCAGGTCATCTTGATGCTCTCAGGAGGTGAGTGCAAGTCCTTGCAATGGTCAAGTTTTTTTTTTTTTGCATATGTTATAGCCTCCACCTGAAATTTCCCTACCCTTTACACACAGACACACACACTTACATGCACAGCACTACGACCACCAAACATAGCTTGACTTGGCTGATAACTGAACACAAACTACTTACATTTTCCCAAAGAATATTCCACCTCTCTGTGGTCAAGACATTGCTTATTGTTTCTAGTCTCTAGAACTAATACCATAACCCCTGGCCACACTCCAAATTAACTCACTTTCTCTGGATAATTTCTAGGTACTCTTCAGGGATTAACTGATGGGCCCACCATCCTCAGGTTTAGCACAAGGAGCACTTCTAGTAACTCATATCTTCCTCATTCCAGCAACAAACCATCCCTGGTATGCTTGGAATGGTCCTGGTTTTAGTATTGCAAGTCCCATGTGTTGAGGAATTGCCAAGGCAAATAGGGATAGTCGGTTACTCTTCCTCTTCTTCAGCCCCTAAGCTCATCAAGGGCAGGGACTGAGAACAAAACCTGGCACGTGACAAATGGGAATTGGATATAATTAAACAGAAGAGAGATGAGTATGAAAGTGATTACATTGGGATATGCAGGGAGGAGGTACCTGTTTGCTTTTTGGTCATGGACTACTTTCAATATCAGCAAATATTTAAAATTAGAAGTGCTCCCAAATAGAAAGTTAGTAAAACTTGTACTGCAAATTTGCAAACACTAGAAAGACCCATTTATGTAATAAGTATTTCTTAATCACCTGTTGTGTGCCGGCTATAGTGTGAATGTTTGATAACAGAAGTTAACAGGACAAATCAGATATTGATTTCTCCCAAAGAAGTCTATAGCTACATGGCGGTGATAATCACATGCATAGGCAAATTTATAATACAAGGACAAAGAAAGAAAAAAGTAAAAATATAACAAGCTCCTCTATGTCCAAGACAACTGAAAAAAGGCTTCTTGGAGTAAGCAATACTTGGGTTAAGACATAGGCACAGAAATTAGAAAGGGCTCAAAGCATGAAAAAGATTCATAATCAAAGTTAGGTAGGACAGTTTGCCTGGGTATACATAGTACACATCTTCAAATGAGGCCTGACAGTGCCATGCATTCATTCTATCACCATGTAACCAGTGAACATAACCTAATGATTTAGAATCATTTTTGTTTCAGTCTCCATGGCTGAGACATCTCAGCACGGTGCATAAACACAGGTCAGGTTCTCCTGAGGCTGAACTCATGGGGACATCAGACTGTGCTCCTTTCTAGAAATCTTGCTTCCAGCTCATGTGGTTATTGGCAGAACTTAGCTCCTTGATATGATACGCTGAGGCTCCTCTTTGTCGGCAGCTGTTGGTGGGACCATTGTCCACTTCTAGGGACCACTCCCAGCTCCTTATCTCATGTTCCTTGCCCTTTATACCCTTCTACAACATGGTACTTTCTCCTTCCAGCCAACAGGAGGATCTTTCTGATGTCAGGAGGGACCCACCTCCCTCTTGTTAAAGTCTCATCAAAGTCACTCAGGCCCTCCCAGTACCACTCTCTCTCTATTGATTGACTGTAAGTCAACCAAGAACAAATTAATACCCCAATCTTATTCACAGGTGCCTCTTACACTCAAACAGAGGGGAAAGTTATACAGGAGTATATTTCAAAGAGCAGGAAACTTGGGATCTAAAGGAAATTTTTACTTATCACAAAAGGAATTAGCACAATGTTAGAACTGTGTTTTGAAAATGTCAGCTGGTAAAGTTCCACCAAAGAGATAGGGAGTTTATAGAGACCCAAGATTTTCTAGTTGAGTAGGAAGCATAATGAGAACAGAAGAAGATGGTGTTGTCTATTAGAACCCTAAAAACATGAATAACATTGTTTCAGTGGTATGTAAAAACAGACATTTTACAGCATGGATGGCAACTTGGTGTGTGAGTTCTGAGCAAGCAGTAGTGATTACGTGGAAGGTGTGAAGCTGTTTCTGGGCATAAAAGACAGCAGTGCCGGGATCTATTCACAGTCTGTTAGGTGCTGACAGTGATGAGTTTTAGCACCAGAACTGTGGACCAGCCACTTAAGAAAATAGTTCAGACGTTGTTCCTCTGGAAAAGAAAATAACAAGTCTGTTTTCCAGGGTTTTGTGGTTTAATCTATCATCTTACAAAGCAGATCAAAATAGCAAACATTAATAAGATTTTCAAGCCTTTTCCAAATGTCAGGAGTTAGAATAAAATACAAATAAATTAATCCACTGGGAGTCTTTTCTATTTGTTCCACTTTCCCAGTAAAAATACAGCACCCAAACTTGGGAATTTCTAACAATCTCATGTCCACACAAGAGAACAGTTCTGCTCAGTAAAAAATTCAAGTAGAGGGGCGGAGGGTTAGCTCAGTGGTTCCGGCGCCTGCCTCACAAGCACAAGGTCCTGAGTTTGATCCCTGGTGACCACATACAATGTTGGGCATAGAGACTCACGCCCACCAGCAATCAATACCACATACCACAGTGCCGGGTGTGGTGGCTCAAGCCAGTCATCCCAGCACTTGGGAGGCAGAAGCAGGAGGATTGCTGAGTTCATGGTGGCTTGCCTGGGCTACATAGTGAGCTCAGAGCCAGCCTGAACTACAAAGCGAGACCCTGTCTCAAAAAAAAAAAAAAAGAATTCAAGTAGACTCATTTTGTACTCTCCTGGCATATGCCAAGGTTGCATGGCAAAGTCAATGAGTTGGTGACAAGAGAATTCATCTTCTTGTGAGTCTCAGAGAGAAGAAAATACAAGACCATCATCCTGTGGATGGCGCCATGATAGTACAGAAGACAGCTGCCTACCCTCTCCATTTCTCGGGGTACCCCATGCCTCCCACGTGCTATGGGGAAAGCTTTCTGTCCTCTGACTCAAGGTCAAGGGCAAAAAGCCAGTAGAATTCATAGGCATTGTTTCTTCATGCCCAAATAAAATCTGGGTACTTGTTACTATTTAAAGAGAATGTTTGAAAACCAAGTTTGAATTTTAGCTTTGTCTTTCAATGAGTGTAGAAGAGTAGTAGAAGACTGTCTGGCCTTCCACTTCCTTTCCACTGTGGGAAGGAGAGGACCTCCTTCCGCCACTGAGATGGAGTTGGCCACACTGCCCACCACGGGTGTCAGGATCCCTGTTGGGGGAGTGTTAGTGGGTATGACAGGATCACAGGTTGAAGCTAGGCCCTCAAGTTTTCCCTACTTCCATTTTAAGAGCTTGTGCAGATTGACTCCTGGGCTCGAACCTAACCTGCAGCTGGGATTCAAACGCACTGGAGCCCATTTGGCATTAGGAAAACTGCCCAGCTTATGGATGTGTAGGGGAGAAAAAATGCTGCAGGGCTTTGGAGTGAGTGGTTTGTTACAGTCATAGCGGTGACAGCGGTGAGGTAGGTCTGAGGCCTTGGGCTGCTCACTTTGCTGGTAGCTCAGTCTCTGCATGCACCCGGGAGGATCAACGGAGAGTAGGGTTGGATTTTTCCTGAGACCCATACAGAATAAAGAGCTAACAAGCACTTGTCTTCATCATTGTTGAAAGCCTGGACTCTGGATCCAATTGTTTGGATTCGAGTCTTCACTCAGGCACTGTGTAAGCATTTGCTATGGGTGGATGCACACAGCCAAGTGTGGGAGCAACTTTGAAACCAAGGTCACATCTGCCCTAGCAGGGGAACCTAGACCCCGACCTCCCTGTTTGGTTATTTATGACGCCGCCTCTGTCACTAGGGTCCTAGTGTGCAGGATGAGTCGTGCTCAGAAAGGACCTTCATGGTCTCTAACCTTAAAAAGGCATGTGAGCTAGGAAGGCTGCAGGACATGAGAGGGGTGTTGGGGGTGCCAGAGGTGAGCAGACACCCTCAGGAGGGGCACAGAGCTGAGGCTGCCTCTGCAGCCAGTTTGAGGGTGAGGCTGCTGGAGCGAAGCTGCTTTCTCTGAGGCTGCGGAGTGCCAGGGGTGAGGACCACTAAGGCTCCTGGCGGCTGTCTCTGCGGGAGCGCAGGACTCAGCACCAGCCCAACAGGGCAGAGGGTTTGGAGATCGGAGCTGAGAACTCAGTCAGCCACAGCACAGGCCCCTAAGAGAGCATCCAGATGGTGAGTCCAGGCTGAGTGCGTGGATCACCTCAAGGCCAGACGTTCATGCTTAGGAGAAGCAGAGTGTAGCAAGTCAGAGCTTGGAGAGTGCCGGTTTGCCTTGAGTTCAAGCCCTGACTCCGGAACTTATTGGCTGTGTGATCTTGGGCGAGTTCCAGACCCATCTCTGCATCTTCTTTTCCCAAGAGATGTTAGGAAAAGAAGGACATAATACAATCTGCTTTATCAGATCCTCCTGAGGATTAAAAGCATAAAATATGGAACACAGTATGGGCTACAGTCATGTCCATTATCACTACTGATACTACAGGCTCACAAAACCGTAACAGAATCCCTTGGGCCAGATATGTTTTATAATTCAGAGTTGTTCAGCTTTTAGAAAAGCAATGTGGCACACATATCATTTATATATAAAATCTCAGCAGGGTATGAGACTGCATTCTGTAACCAAATACATGAATATTTATGCGATGAAATGTATGAATATTTAGATCAAATAAAACTATAAATAGCTTTATTTCAGTTTAGGTCAGGTTTTGTTACCATGTATCCAAAACAAACAAACAAACAAACAAAAACCCCAAAAAGTCAAAACAAAGAAACTGATGAAAGCATAAATGAAACTTAAAATTTCTGGAGTGTTGGGCATTTGGGAAATGTGTACAGTCTGCTGTTTTATTCCCGGCAGTGACTGGAGGTTGCATTGAAATGTGTCAGGCCAGGAACAAGGGGCAAGACAGTCTTCTGCAGGCCAGCTGGTCGGGCAAGGCTGGGTGTGTGAGGGAGATGTGTGTCTGACCATCTCAGGGTGGACACGGCCTCAGCAGCAGGACTCAGGCACCAGTACGAAGTGGTGACACTGAGCAGGAAAAGGAGTCCAAGAGGGGCTGATAAGAAACTGTCAAGATGCAAACTGGCACTGGATTGTAAAGTGATCTGAATGCCAGGGCAAAGATAATGGTTTTGTATAGAATGAGAGAGATTGTTTATATTAGAATTGAAATTAGCATCTTGGGCAACTTCTGCTGGACTGGGCCTTTGGAAAGAGATGGTCTGAGTTCTATCTCCGTGCAGGTGGACAGGTGCCTTGCTCTAGAGGGTCCTGTATTTCCACTCTGAAATCTTCCTCAGAAACACCATCTCCACTGAGACATCATCACGGATGCAGATGCTTCTCAGGGACCTAATGCACATCCCTTCAGCACTCACAGGGAGCCACCGGGCGATGTCCCTGAAGACATCAGCAGATCTCTGTCTAGGAGCTTCTTCCTAGTGCTGGTGGGCCCTGAGTGTGAGCACAGAGCAAGCTGGAAATGCAAAGTGATATAGCCCTTATGAGCAACTCTAGCCCAGTGATGGACAAATACCTCAGTTCCTTTCAGCCTGTGTTTGGGATGACACATGGGCCTACACTCTGCTCTTTCTTAGCATTTCTCAGGGAAAATGGATCCCAGATAATCTTTAGCAGTGTCCTTCAATGTAGCCTGTGTTGGCTTTCTGCTCTTTCTGTCTCACTCTTTACCCTCTGTCCATGTGTCTTGGGACCAACTCCCCCACAACTAATTCCCTATAAATCTTTCACTCAGTATTCACTTAAGAGGGAATACAGACTGAGTCACTTTGATTTGTTGGATGATCTCTTCCTTAACCAAACCCATTCCTGTCTTATTTCCTGGTTTCCTCCAGGAGATTCCAAGCTCCTTGCAGCAACTTTTAATTCATCCACGAATACTCATGGTGTTTTACAGGGGGCAGACATCCCATTCATGTCAAGTGACTTGAGAAATTGGGTAAGGTCCAGTTATTTACAAGAGCCAGAGATCACTTGTGAATTGAAAAATGATCTGGCTTCTGTAGACATCATTGACTCTGCCACTGAGTAGCTTCAAAATCTAGAGCAAATTATATACTGTACGTCTTGGTTTCTATGTTTGTAAACTGAGGAACATAATAATTGTCCCATAGATCTGTTGTAGGTATGAAGTGAAAATTGAATACATGAGAAACAGCCACTTTATTTCATGTTCTTTGGGTTAGTCATGTACTTATACCCACTCTTTTCCCAAATATCCTAATTTTTTCTCCCTTGTCTGTCCATAACCAGTTCCTCATGGTCATCATCTTGAGTAGCTCTTCCCTACTAATTGAAATGAGTGCAATGTATATCAGCCAGCGCTCACTAGAGAAAGAGATCATATATCTATATCTATATATCTTTACAAGATAGGCTTACAGTGACTACATGCAGAGTCAGGGGTGGAAGAATGTAAAATGGCTGTCTGCATGCTGGATCCTCAGGCTCCAGTCACAGGTCAAAGACCCGGGGCTCCCTATAGTGTCCTGTGCAAGTCCGTATCAGAACACTAAAGGGTTTTTACTGGAAGCTGAAAGGTCTTTGCCATGGGGCTAAATGGTCTGCATGGGAGAATGAAGAGTCTGTGCTGGATGTCTGAAGTGAAGATGAAAACTGAAGCTCCTCCAAAGAAGCAGCAGTGAGATTTCATTCTTCTTACTTTTTTTTTTTCATTTCTTTTTGTCTTCATTCTATTCACGCTACAAGTTTATTGGTTGGTGGCACTCATACCCAGTGTGGATTTGCCTTCTGCAGTAAATCCATTCAACCACACCCAGGACTGTGTTAATCCCATGTTTTTCACTCGAGTTGACAGAGCAGTTAACTATCATGTCATGTGCGTATGATCTTCTACGTCCCATCTTCTAAGTAGAAAATCTCCATTGTTACATTAAAATCATCAATTTTTTTCCATTTTTCACCAGTGGTCCCCCATTAGAGACACACGTACGCCTATATGCACAGATAAACAGTCTTAAATTTTACAGTGTGTTTTTTTAGCTATGTTTCTGTCTATGGCAGCTATGTTTCCACATGACAGCTATGTTGCCACGTGGACATGTTCTACACCTTTAACTGAGAAGACATGCATGGCGACCTAAGGTAAAAAAGATTCCAAAGGTTGCTTGTTAGAATTAGTTTTTTTCACTATGATAAGACCATCAGACACTTCCTAAAGCATCATGGCACATGTTACCCTGGCCATAATGTTGTATATTTGGAATAATTCAAGAGAAGTGCATACCCAAGTGGTTTATTAAGATCATACTTTGGACCAGACAACCTTAAAGCAAGTGGCACAGTCAATCAACATGCAGTACTCAGGTAGCATGTATGTTTGTGTGTGTAGAGCATACACCTTGTCTTTTTGAGTACATTCTTAAGGAGGGTCTGGAGATAGAGGTTGTTTAGATAGAATAGAGTCAAGGTCTTAGTTTCTGTTTCTTTAGGCCCAGGAAAGACCTTGATCATGCTGAACATCTCAGTTCCCTCTGAGTCTCAACTTCCCTGCCTGTAAGAGGAAGTAAGAATATGTGCTTTCCTCGGGTTCATTTATGAAGGTTTTGGGCTTAGAAAATTAAATGAGAGGAAAATCTGAATGCAGAAAAAAATGCACCATGTGGGTGCATATTTTCCTTTTTAAAATATCCAACTGCAAAGTGATTTGTTAGAAGATGTTTGTGCTACTACGCCTATGGTGTTTTCTTTATGAACTGGGGTACAGAGGAGGAATTTGTTTGAAAGTCAATAGACTACAGTATCTATAGGTCTACTGTATGTGCTGGTTTAAATTTGACATTTTGAATGGAGTAGAAACAAACGCATCAGAATTTGACCAAGGATACATTCATATGTCAGTTTAATGCTCCAGCTGTTTAATCAAAAAATGAATAAAAGGTCTAAAGCTCAACAAGCAAAAATATCATAGTTGTGGGATTCGGCGTTTGCTTCCCCATTGTCAGCCAATTACTGTGTAATTTTTCCCTGTGACTGAAGAGCTAACTGTTGGCAAATAATGAAAAGGCAATTATAGCCACGCTTTGTTCCTATTACTCCCTTCGTTTTATTCCGGCTATAATTATTGTCAGAGCTGGAGGTTTACTGTACCATGGAAGCAGCACCAGGAAAGAAAATGGAATGGGCTGGTGCATGGAAAATTGCAAATGTCACAGCTACCTTCATCGGCACTGTTGGACTTCTGAGATTAAAAAATCAGAAGAGAAAGCTCTCCATGTGGGTTTTACAAATTCTCTACTTCAAGCTGTCATGGTGACTGGGGACGCAGGGATGAGGGTGAGGGTGGGGGCAGGCAGGAAACCAGGCGTGATGTTTGTTCTTTTTTCATGTGTTCGATTCCCAAAGGGCTGGGCATTTTCACCACAGCCTGCCTGAAACTGGCTCAAGGAGCTCTTCCCCAGCCTTTGCTCCTCATTAACGGTCGGCATGCTGTTTCCTAATGGGGAGTGGCATATAAATGATGCGTTTTATGGGGTTTGATCTTTCTTCAGAGAGGAAATATGCCACATATGGACAGATGTCAGAAAAGGAAAATGACAATTGTGCCCTCTTTGTGCAGTTGCTTGGACCTATTTTTAGAAGCTGATTTTTACTGACCACACATAACATGTCTTCCTTTTTAAAAAAAACTTTATGTTTAATTCACTAGAAATTGTAAAGTAAGACTAAAAAGATAAATGCACTGCTGATACTTTTGTCTTTTTTTAATTAACATTTCTCAATTACTTTCTATGTGCAAGATATCAGATATGAGCCTGAAGAATCAAAGACAAATGAGACATGGTCCCTAAACATAAAAAGCTCAGTTTCGAGGTATTTTCACATCCATATAAATGTTCTTCTGCATGGAAAACAACCTAGCATAACTAAAAATATGTGAAACTATATGTTTGAAGATATGAATTAAAATTTAAGCTCTACCACTTACTTGCTATTTAAAAAAAATGTATCAGTATGCTATAACCGTGTAACAACTACCTTCCCAAATCTTGATTTTGATGAACAATCACAAAGAATTAAGACTTAGGAATCTGAAGTTCCAGTGAGGAATCTCTCTAGTTTGGGTTTAACTGGGGCATCATAACTGATTGGGGTCGCTCCACACATGTTTTGTCTTCATCCGTGGTCTCCCCGGGTTGACCTTTTTATAACAATGTCTAAAGAGCCAGAGAATAAAAGAAACACTGGGTACATACACCTAGCAATTCTAAGCCTCAGCACTGTTATGTCTACTAACATCACATTGGCCAAAGCAAATTAACACTGTCAGACACAGAATTAAAGGTTCTATACTCTATTTCTCAATGGGAGAAACTTCTGAGGTATGTGACAAAGGGAAGGACACAAAGTGAAAATTAGTACAAACAGTTGTATATATGTAAGACTCCGCACCTCAATTTCTTTATCTTTTCATTATAAAATTTCTTTATCTTTTTATTATAAAATATCTTACCTGCTTTAAGAGCTTATTGGGAATATCAAAGGAAATAATGAACAAGAAAATGCTTCAACAACTATTAAAAACAATAGCTATATGCCTCTATTATTATTATTATTATTACCCTTTTAAACTACAAAAATGTCATGATTTTTTTTCCAGACCCAAACAGAGAATTCATCTAAATTTCAAATTTCTGTATGTTGAGGCTTCAGGTATTTAATTTATCAGAGGAACTAAAGACAAAAAATGGAAATTATATATGTATAGAGTCTATTATTCTTTGTTGTTTTATTTGTAAAATAGGTCACTTCTCTAAGACCCTGATCTGATTTGAGGACTCTCAGGATCTCAAAGCTATTGTTCTTGATTCCTGTGGCAGCTAGCCATGAGATTTCCCCTGGGTTTAAGATAGAAGAAGAATACATTTATAGGCTGACATTAGCTCTTTTGGCAACTATTATCCATGGGTTATTTCCACAGCAAAAAGAAAGCAGATTAGGAGGGTTTGGGTGGTAATAAATAAATAAGCAAGGCTATGCTCAAAAGGGATAGGAGTGCAGACTAGCAACACTGAAGATGCAGGTCTATTAAAAAAAAGTCAGACAAGTCCAATTTGAATTGTTGATCTATCTATCATTTACTTACCGAATTGCTTAGCTTCTTAGAGTTTCTATTTTTTTCCTTTTTGTAAATTCAGGCTATGTTATTTTATTGTGTTCTTGTGTAATTATAGCATAATATCTGGTGCACAATATATATTAAATATATTATACAAAATATACATACACCATATACATACACACCTGCATGTGTCCATGTGCGCATGTGTACACACACATGTGCATGCGCATGCACATGCACACACACACACACACACACACAGTATCTTCTGGAGATACCAGGCAGAGAGAGACTCAAATAAGAACAGTATGAAAAAGAAAAAGTCAAGTTTACTGGAAACTAAAGATGTGATTATCACATGAAATATTTAATAAATTTAATTACATATTTTAAAAATATACAATATAGTCAAAATTAGGATGTACCCCAGAAATATTAAAATTCAAGGTCATAAAAATTCAATATAGTATAATTAATAACATTAAGGATTGGTGGAGAACAGTTGCATGATAATTCAATAGTGATAGATTCTTAATAATAATTTTCAAAGAGTAGCAGAGAACTGCCACAATCTGATGGAGAGATATAGAGCAAAATGCATTTTCAATTGAGGACTTTCTGTTCAATGTGGAGGAAAATGCTTTCTCACTTGAGCAACTTTGAGGAATTTTTTCAAAGACAAGTATAAATTAATAGACCATTATATTAACAATAAAGCTAGAAGAATCTAATGAAAGATGAGACAATACTTAGATAGAAGTAAAAAACAAGGCACTGTGAATGCAAAAGATTTCTAAGAAAGATAAAAGTAAAGACATTTGTAAAATGGCAGTAAAGCAAACCTGAATTGAGAAGAGACATACCATGTTCATGGATGGAAAGGCTAAACAATATAAAGACATAAATATTCTCAAATTGATCTGCATATTCAATTCAATTTCTATCAGCAACTAAGCAGGATTTTGCATTTCATTGCTATCTAACAGAAATAACATCACCATTGCGGGGACAGAAGGCAGAAAGTTTGGTAAATGGAAAAGCTGACTCATGGAGAAAAAAGTTGGATCAGAGTCTTAAAATATATATAAAAATATGAGCACCTGATTAGGTAAATTAAAGGGAGATATATGAATAGTAAAACTTTTAAAATATAATAAATGAGATGAAAGTTTTATTTTCTAAGAGTAAATAATGTGTTTTAGTTGAGATCCAAATAAACAAATGATGTTGGCTGTTGGTGTGTGTGAAAGCATATCAATAAGTGTATCCGAGTAGAGGGAAAAATGATGTTTAGCATATATATTATTTTTTACGAATAAGAGAAATAAACACCAAAAGAATATCATGGAAGATATTTTACACTGATAAAACTGGAGCAAAAATAGACAACCAAATAACAATGATAGTGAAAATGTTAGGAAGCAGAATATATTCCTTGGGTATTGCTAGTGAGAGTTTACTATGGCAGCTGTTCTGGAAAGTAGTCTGGCAGCAAATTAAATCCTCATCACATCTAGGACACTAAGGCACTCCCACTTCTGTGTGTACACTCTGGAGATAGCCTCCTAATGCCTGTAGAGAGACATAAGCAAAGTCTGTCTGAAAGCATTGCTTGAATTGGCACAATTAGATATGCTGTGTGTAGTCTAAGCACTTAGGACAATATTCCTTTCACCTTATACTTGGGGGACACAATGAGCAACAAAATAGCCAGGTGTTTTCTTTCTTAAATCATAGTCTTTAATTTGTATGAGTCGCATCAGGAAAATGTCAAAGAACACAATATATGTCTATACCTATTTCCACAGAGAATGTGGATCATCAGACCAAGCCAAAGATGGGCATGACTACACTGATTTTTAGTGCGATATCTTCAGGGCTATTGAATTGTGTGGAAAAAATAGTTTTTGCATTAAATGGGCATAGGCTCCAATGCTTGCTATAATTTTGTCATCTAATGAGTCTTCCTATGCCTCTCTGAGTATCTTTCTTCTACTTTACTTAGGAAGCACCACCCCAAAGATTACTTAGAAATGTCACAGAGTAAGAAATGACAGCAGGGCCACTCTCAGTGAGGCTTCTCTATGAGTCTTTTGTGCTATCTACTTCAGTGAATCAGTTTGTTCTGTATTTTCAGCCAGTTGGTGATGTACTAAAGACGAGTTCACATAACTCAGGATGAGTATCTTGTATCCAAAGTGCTTGGAATTAAAGTGTTTTAGATTTTAGAGATTTGGGGAGTTTTTAAATATATGCATAGAGTTTAGGTTGAACATCAGTAACTTGAAAATACAAAATTTGAAGTGATCCAAAGTATAACCTTTTGTGATTGTACTAGAATGCTCCAACTCAGATCTCTCTTTGCTCTTGTTTTTTTTATTTGTGTCTTGGAAGATAATCCCTAAGATCATCCAGATTATCCTACCAGCTGCATTTCATTTGTGTTTAATAAAAAGAAGGTACTATGAGAGTGTTTTTTTTTTTTTTTTTTTTGAGACAAGGTCTCACTTTGTAGTTCAGGCTGGCCCTGAGCTCACTATGTAGCCCAGGCAAGCCGCCACGAACTCAGCAATCCTCCTGTCTCTGCCTCCCGAGTGCTGGGATTACAGGCGTGATCCACCACAGGTGTGCCCACGGTGAAAATTTTGGTGGAAAAGAGGCAAGAGAAGTTGTGGTTATGATCTCCACTCTTCCATTTTCTGAGCCACAACACCTGGCAGAGACTGCCACCCTCCATGACCACAAGTGACCTTTCCTCCAAAAGTCTATACCTCAAATTGGCTTGATAATACTATTCCTACTTGTTCTTCCTTTCTTTTTTAATAGGTACATTTTATATACACATCATGATCATGATAAACCTTGAGAATTTGTACCAGTACATGACATGATTTAATTCTCATTTTTTCCCATTCCCCTGCTCACCATACAACTCCCTGCTCCCTGTATTAAGCTTCCAAGTAGTAAAAAGCCTCCTGTTGTTACTAGAATCTGGCTGTCCCTCTGACCCTTCTTCATTCCTTCGATGCTACTCACACCTTTGACATTATTCCTCTACTAGATTCTGAGTCACTCAAGTGGGTTCAGTCTCTTGCTAGACTTTGGACCACTCATTTACTTATTCATTCAACTGTGGGGACACAGCAGTGATAATGAGGAATATAGCCTTTGTGTTGTTCATGGAGCCAAAGTATAGTAAAGGCAGATAAACCTCACGTAAGTAGTTGCATGATAAACATTTTAAAGAGAGAGTGTAGGTAACTTTGTAGGTATATAGTTTCCAGGCAGAAAAATGCAACAACCTATATATGCAAATAAAATAAAGCCACTCTTCATAGTTTTGTGCTGCCTTGGTCAAACCAGAGAGTTTCCATCTTCCATGCCCGAAATGGACTCAGGGAAATGACTATCCCAGTTTCCTAGGCATTCTCATCTGGATCCCCTGAGAGGTGTCACGTAGATCCAGAGGTGACAAAGAGGAAGAAGAGAGGTGACACCAGCCCAAAAGGAGGAGGGGAGCCTAACCTATGTGGAAACTAGAGACGCCTGAAATTTCCCCCATCCAAATTAGATGTCATTAGGTAACTCTAAATACTTCCTATGATTTCTTCTCTGCTCCCAAGAGAATACTCCGTGTAACATGAAATAATAACATTAAATCTAAAGGTAAAAGGAAAGACATCATTACCAGATTAATACATCGTGAAAAAATTCACACTTCTGATAGATACTTAACAGTGCATTGGTGATTAAGTTAATTGTATGTGGCGAACAGAAAGATAGCACTTTAATGCATGTTAAATATTAACAGTTTGAGATAATAGGAGTCTACATGTCTCCTCTTTGCAGCTTTCTTTGTCAATGAAATGTACTTTTGTGTGGAAGAAAGAGATAGTTTGGAATGTGATTGTCTTACGCAATGAAGGCCAGCACAGCTGCCCATAATACCAACGCCACCGGCAATCAGCCTAATCATAAATGACCAGAACCAAATGGATTCAGGCAGCCATGCTGACTACTGAGTTAGAAAGTTTTATATATCAAGAGTCTGAATACCAACTAAATCAAAACCTTCCCAGGCAAATCAAAGGGTCAGCAGCCTCCTCATGCTTCTGCTCAAGGCTCTGCCGCAGTATTTGTTCCCAGAGCTGTCTGGAGGCAGTGGCTGCTGTGTCTAAGTCTGGCCCCATCTTGAGGCACCCATATATGTTCTATTATCCTTGGAAAGTCAACCCATCCCCTTTACATTAAGAACATGGTGTGTGTGTGTGTGTGTGTATGGGGGGGGTGGTGCTAAAGGAAGCAAAACAAACTGACTGATTGCAAAGCCAGCTATGATGTCAGCATGAATTAATGTTTCCCACAGGCATGCTAATCAGCTCCATGACATAATAACGGCTTCCATTACACCGGTGGGACTTCAAAGTTGTTCCAAAGATAACAGAGCACAACACTTGAAGCCCCAGGAAACTTCCACCACTGTTTCAGATGTTTTATAAAGTTACCAATCTTTTCACTGCTAGGGGAAAAAAAAACCAAAAGGAAACAGAATATTGAATTTGGGATGAATCGGGGTTGGAAAGTGATTTCATTACAAATTCCAAATGTTCAAAGAGATAGGGGCAATTAAAAAGCTGCAAGCGGTGGTCACTGGTGAAGTTGTAGCAAGCAGGCAGATGGGCACACTTCCCAATTTGGAGAAAATAAAAAGCTAAGCCTGTCTGAGAGATACTGAGGTGAGTGATGGACGAATAAAACAATGAGCTGACAGAGTGTAAGGAAGGTTGGAGAACAAGATTTGTTCCTCTGCTCTGACCTCTCTGAGGTGTTTGTCTTAGGGCCAATTATTTGGGGTAACTGAGGCTTAATTCTTTATCTTTAAAATGGAAACAGTGATACCTTCCTCCACAGTGGAGTTGGGGGGCTAAATCAAGGAAGATAATTGCAGCTCTGTGTTAAATGCTCCTATAAGTATTAATATTCATAAACCTTTGGTGTTACGAAGCAATGACCTTTCCATTGCTAGTGACCCTTTTCTCAGTGCATGTGTATGCTGTCTTAAGAGAATCACAAGTACTACCTTTTTAAGTGCTCCTGACCCAGTGTGCCAGGTACTATTGCCCTAATATACAGCTGATGAAACTGAGGCACAGAGATGCTTAAACCACTTGTGTATGATCACATAGACAGGATAGAAGAAGGCTAGAATTTGGGCCCACACCATCCTACCCTGGTCTGTATTCTCAGCTACTACTCTCTATATACAAAGGCCCAGGGAGAACACATACCCTAATACAAGCACATAAAAGATACACAAAGGTACCCATTTGCACATGTAAGCACACACACACACACACACACACACACACACAGCCAGAGCAAATCATGCAATTCTCTAATCAGTCACCAGAATTACACACTAAGTTTCTACAGTTTGATCTACCTGGGTGGAGGCCTAGCAAGTCCAGTAAGACCTGGAGTAAGTAAGTCACTTGACCTCTCTGGAACTTGATTCTTTTTTATTTTAATTTTTTGAGACAGGATCTTGCTTTGTAGTTCAGGCTGGCCCTGAGCTCACTATGTAGCCCAGGCAAGCCTCGAACTCAGCAATCCTCCTGCCTCTGCCTCCCAAGTGCTGGGATCACAGATGTGAGCCACCATGCCTATCATTGTGGAGGGTAGTACAGATTGCTGGTGGGCGTGAGTCACCATGCCCAATATCATATCATTGTATGCGGTTACCGGAGATCGAACAAGGGACCTTGTGCTTGCTAGGCAGGCGGCGGAACCACTGAGCTAAATCTCCGGTCCTGGAACTTGATTCTTGATCTATGAAACAGAGAACTTCTTAAAAACATCAACATATTGTTGTGAGAGTTAAATATCTGCAAAGGATTTAACAGAGTACCTGAAATTTGAAAAGCACACAATATATTTGGTTCTCACTATACACAAAAAAGTATTAGACATTGAGAGTCTATTTCCATGTGTCTCTGTCTCTTTGTCTCTCTCACACACACACACACACACACACACACACAATCTTTAGCGGCAACCCAGGCAGGGGTCTGGGATAGACACTTTCAGAAGCAGATGTGGCCGTCACAGCTATTTGTGTTGATCTTGCAGGTTCTGAAAGGTACAGAGTGGGAGTGAAGAGGCCACCATCAAACTCCCTGACGGTCGAGGTCCCTTTGACTCTTGACTCTTCCTCCAGTCTCTGCCTCAGAAGCCTCTGGCCCCTGGCGTAAGAGCAGTTCTGAGCGGCAGGAGCAGCCCCCTCATTCCTGCTTTGAGGCAAGGACCCAGACGTCCCCAGAGACACTCCAGAACAGGGTGGAGTGATCACCACACCACTTCTGTCGGCCTTCCGCCTCTTTCCAAGTCAGTCTGAATGCCCGGCCTCTTCTCAGGCCTCTGTATTTATTCAGGGAGGAACAATGGACACGTATCCCCTCTATTTCCCTTTAACCCTCTACTTAATAAAATGTGCAGCCCAAAAGAAAAATAAGCCAAAGACGGTAGTGTCTGCTGTGCACAGTATTTAGGAAACCCACCATTTACAGCTGCGCTTGAAGCCTAAGGGGGGCCCTTCTCCGGATCTGCCAGCAAACCAAAAATGTGGCTATGGAGAACAGTGAGGAATAGAGGTTCAGGGGGCCAGGAGGCCAGATGAAAGAAAATGAAGGGACAAGGGAAGAGAAAAGTGAAGACAAGGAGGGAGAGGTGGAAAAGTAGCCCCCAAGGGGACTAAGCCGAGAGGTAGAAAAAGTATGGCGTGTTTGGGGAGCTGTAAGAAGAGGTGAGTGGGAAAACCACACCTCCTCCTGACAGGAAGTGCAACAGTGACTGATCCGGGTCTTAGGTGTTACTCCTTCAGCTGAGCTGATTTGAGACGATGCCATTGAAAGAAACCAACCGTAAGCTATGATTCTGCTCCAGAATTTGTGGGTAAAGAATCACAACCGTTTGATTTTCTTTGGACTGCTGCCAATTTTAGAGTGTGTTTATGAAGTATGTTCATTGACTCACTACTTTTTTTTTTTTTTTAGTTGGAATGGAGGAAATAAGGCTAATGGAGTTTTTTTGTGTGTTGTTTTTGTTTTTGTTTGTTTGAGACAGGGTCTTGCTTTGTAGTTCAGGCTGGCTCTGAGCTCGCTATGTAGCCCAAGCAGGCCTGGAACTCAGCAATCCTCCTGCCTCTGCCTTCCTGGTGCTGCAATTACAGACATGAGCCACCACACCTGGCACTGTGGTTTGTGGTATTGATTGCTGGTGGGAATGAGTCACCATGACTGGTATTGTTGTATGTGGCCACCAGGGACCGAACGAGGAACCTTGCACTTGCTAAGCAGCCACTGAAACCACTGAGCTAAATCTCTGGCCCACTAATTTTTTTTTTTTAAATCAACTCTTACTTTCCTAAGTTTACTGGTCATTAGCTTTTCTGGAGTTGAAGATAAGCTGGATATGATATTTTGTAGATTCATCCTGTAGAAATTTAGAGCATTGTGTCTGCCTGAAGTCCCGTAGCCAAATGGCCTCTATCCTTGAAGTGCTCACAGTCTCAAGCAGGAAGGAAATACAGCACAGATCGGTAAGCACAGTACTAGACTCGTCTGAGAAACAACCAATGTCTTCTTGGCCTGCCTTGGATACTGCCAGAGCCAGATGGACCAGCAGATTTCAGCTCATTTCCACGAATTTCACACAGCTTCACTTCCTGCCCTTCACTGAAGAAGTTTCTGAGAGCTGTGTGGTGCAGACACCTGCACAACTAGGTGATGGAGAAGAATTAAGACCTGAGGCAACACAGCAATCCTGGAACTCAGCAATCCTCCTGCCTCTGCCCAGCGACTGCCAGCCTCTCACCCCTCAGGTGATGCGCTAGAGGAGTTCCAAGCACTCTGCAGGCAGCCAGGGTAATGGAGAGCCTGGAAGTAACCGCCATCACACATGCTGCATTTGCTTTCTTCCTCCCCTGTTCTGTTCTCCCTGCTCCCTCATTCCTACACCCAGGCTCAGTTTTCCAGTAAACCACCCACTCTCAAGTCCTGTCTCAAGGTCTCGATGTTTAGGAAATCAAAGTCAAACAGGGCGACACAGAATCTCACTCTCAGGACATTAAACCTAGTGGTGGAGGCATGGAAGGCAGCACTTTGGTGACGAGTGAACCAGATGCTAAATTCTAATGGGCATTTGCTAAGTAGAGCCGTAGGGGGAAGGGAGAGATGGAAAGGTAGCCCATGAGGAAGCAAAGCTAAGACCTAGAAGAGGTATGGCATGTTTGGGGAGCTGCAATTAGTTTACACTGAAAGTGAGCCTTGTGAAATTAGATAAATGTGTTTATGGAATCAGTTGACAGAATTCCCCTTCATCCTTAATGACAAGCCCAAGAGCATGCTGCTGGCAGCACAGAGAATCACGTGGCCTGTCACAAATGATGCTCGCATGTTGGAGAAGATGTGCAAGACACTCTCGAGCCGCTTAGACTGGGAGAGCAGATGAAGGAGACTGTACGCCAAGCAGAACCTCTCCCAGCCTCAGGTTCTTCCTCTGTAAAATAAGTCCACACGTCTCAAGCAGAACTGAATGACAGGGATACATATTGCTGCAATGTGGACAGCGCCACTGATCCATTGTGGAAAAATACAAACGTTTGAAAATTTCTTTTTGACCCAGATGACAGACTACCCATCTGATCATCTCTTGGAAATCCGTTCAGACACAAGGAATGTACTGCAATTTAGTACAGGACAGCCAGGGACAGGAATGAGAGTAAAAGGCAGAGGGGCTGGAAACATAAATGTACATTTTGACATTAAATGAATTACATGGAAATTATATGCAAATCATTATGTAAATGTGGCATATGTTGTTTTCCAGTTAACAGCTTGGACACTTTCAATAATTATAGCATTTTTCAGGGTGAATTAAGAGCCCCAATAAACTATATTTAGGATCTACTACAAATGAACAGGATTTAATGGCCTTTGTTTTTCATTTTAAGTGGCTCAGGTTAAGGGAGAAACTGGAAATTCTCTCCCAGAGTCTTATAAAAACCATTATATATTAAACAATACGCTTTTGATGACAGTGACGATCCCTGACAATTAATAAGCACATTAATGCTAAAAACCTTTGAAAATGTGGGCTTCTCAAGAGAGCACTGCTTTATCTTATTTTATCCTTTTGTACCTTGTGAACAGATGTAAAAGATTAAAATGAAATATCCTTCTCTCTATTGCATTATTCACCCATAATTTAAGAAAAAGAAGCCATACATTACATAACGAGCTGTGCTGCCATTAATGCTATACTCATTCATATAGTGCAGTTTCCCAGAACACCTTTAACTTATTTTTTCATCTAAAAAAAAGAAGTGTAAGATTTTCTGTTCTTTTTTCATTGCTCTTCCAGAAGTTTCTCAAACGTTTATTTTCAGAGAAAACTCAGGCACAGCCCAATGCAGTAAAAAGAAGGCTTTCAATTTCTTTTGCAAACCTTCATTTCTGGGGATATTTTGGATGAGATAACCTGCAGAATCTCTAGTGACCAAACCTCTAGGAATGCCAGATGATATAGAATGAGCATCCTTTTAAATGCAAAGCTAAGCTCAAGAAAAAAAAAAATACATCAGGGAAATCCCCAAAGACTTAAAACAAAGAAGCATTTGAAGACTTAAGGTTTATGTGAGCACTGAGGCTGCAGTGTCCCGAGTTGGAATGCATGGTTGCCGAGCTGGGCAAAGTGGGAACATAGGCGTCAGTAGCCTCAGAGGGACAGGACTTGGAGTTTTATGTGTGCAAAGAGCTGGGACCCTGCAAGAGCTACACCCTCCATGACAGGATTGACTAGTAAATCATCTTTGCAGCACAGAAAGATAAAGAAACTTGACTGCCTGGATCTGAGCCTGGGTGGGAAAATGTGAATATCTCCCATGAGAATCCTAACTACAAGGCTGCTTTTAGTCTGGTCGGAGTTCCTCTTGGAACCCACAAGTTAAGTGGTCTCATGCTAGGGGTATCCCCAGAGATACCTGGCGCATACAAACAAGTACACTTGAAGGATACACTCACGGACCACACCCAACAGGCTTCTCACACAGGCACCTTACTAAAGATGAGATCACAATGCAAAATTTATAAAACATGGAAAGGAAAAAATCCTCTTCTAACCCAAAAATTTAAGCCCTGGGACTTTTCTTCCAGCAGCTGCAGGTAAATAGGCTAATGACCTAAAAGGGAAAATATTTACTTCCTGGGTATACAAACCCTGCCAGCTATTTTATTCTCCCATTAAAATGGTTTTCAGTAAAGGTAACTGTAGAAATTCCTTGTAACGAGTCTGACAGAAAACAGAGAAAAGGAGAAATTTGTGTTTTTGCTGCTGTGGACAGAACAGTGGTCATGATCCCCAAATCTGCAAGCCTTTCAGTCCTCGGAAACACCCCACTTGGATGTCTGATTTTCTGTACTCAGCGCAGCCTTTAGGGCTTCAATATGCTGCCTCTAAGAGTGTTCAACTCAAAACATGGGTCTCAGAAGGAATGAATTCATATGGATGGTATTTTAAGCAGCACAACAAGCACTTTGGATGGGCTTTGTAGGCGGTGGTGATGAGGCTGTAGAGGTAGCTGACCTGAGACACAAGGAAAAGAAAAACTGGGAGAACGCTGGTTCTGAGGGCAGCTGAGTCCTGAGAGTGAGTGACCCCAATAATTTCCACTCTTTATGGAACACCCTTCAGTGAATCCCCACTCCATTCCCAAATGAACCCCATATCTTGGGCTTGTTTTCAAGGACCTGGATGATTTTGCTTTGGCCTACCTTTTCCAGCCACTCTTCCTCTGCTCTGACCAAACTGGACACGAGCTATCTTCACCATTCAGGCTGTTGTCCTCCGATGTTTGTTGGGAAATGCCTTTGAGTCTACTTTCCTCTTCCTCCCTCCTGCATCCACAGAATGAAGGGTCACCTATCCCTTGATGACTGCGTCTTCCTCCAGGGAACCTTCTGATCCTTACTTCTCAGTACGACGCTCCATGCATAAAGATTTTAGCACATTCTTGCTAATGCCTAATTTCTAGCCTTTGCCCTGTTCCATTTCACACTATAGTTTCTGATGCATTGGGGTGAGCCCCCTCCCCCAGCCTGCAGCTCATGGAAATTAAGGGTTTGAGAAAATATCTGCTGAGTACTTTGAACTCTAATCTCAACATTTTCTAAAAAAATATTTAAAATATCACAAGACAGTACTGGTAGAACAAGAATGTAGACCCCAGCGTTTGAACTTCAGACTTCCATGCTGTCACTGAGCCTCCTGAAGGCCATAGATAAGGGAAGTGTTGAGAAGAACTGGGACTCTAACATTTTAGTCATCTGTGTACAGACTACACAGTTTCTTCATCTACATGGGACCCTTCCTATTTTTTTTTAAATTGGGAATTTGTACCAGTATATGACACAATTTAATTCTCATTTTTCCCATTCCCTTACCCACCCCACAACCCCACCCCCTAAATACATAAGCTTTGTTTCCTTTTTTAATTACCATCCCATATTTTCTTTACTCCTGATCACTCACCCCTCCACTGCATTTCCCTTTGAATATTTTCTATTTCACAATAACCATCATACATTCTAGAACTCATTAACAGCTACGGTTTTCTTTAAATTGATCCAGTTTTACAAATGTAGATAGATGCATTGTGAAGGAAACTTTTCCTTATCCCTACCACAAACAGAAACTATCACTTGAAATAAAAAGAAAATCACCAAAAAATTAAAAATTAGTAAAAAAACCAATACTGTTGAATTCCAGTTGGACACAACCACTCACCCGAAGCTCTGTGCTTCAGGCTGCTGTCTCTATTAAAAAGGGAGATTAACAAGCATTGGACACATGCTAACTAAAGGTTCCTGCTTCACATAAGCAATGGTACTAAAGGGGATCATGCAAGGAAGTATCTCCATCACTGAGTGAAGGTGCCTGGCGTCCTGCCTGAGGAAGCTCCAGAATCATTTTGCTTCTAGCAGAGTATGGGCAGCACTGTCCTAGGGGTGGACGTTGGAATGGTGCTTGCTACAGAGAGAGGGAGGCTCAACTTTGAACCCTTGCTGTCACTGAATGGATAATGGCCTTGACAAAGTCTGATGACTCTGAGCATTGTCAAGATAACAGAAAGTGCGTTTAGAAGATCACTTGCATGCTGGACAGTAGAGGCCGTGTGATCAAAATATATGGTGTGTATTTAATTAAAAGAAATCCATTACGATAAAAGACACAATACCATTAAATCCTTTCAAAATAGTCCCCCTTGCTGTGAAAACATTTATCCCACCCTTCTTTCTACTTTTTTGAAACAGTTCTAGAAAATCGTCTTTCCTAAGTGTGATAAAAAATACAATGAATCCCACTGCCAAGTGCCATCCAATAGAAAGACGCACTCAAATCATTGTGCTGTGTCCTCGTCCACCCATTCACCAGAATTGGCCCAGTGCCACTTCTGGCTCAAAATGACCATGGTGAAATCGACCGTGAAAGATAAATAATTTGAATGGGTTCAAGACAACGAGGCAGCCACAATGCCAGCTAAAGACATTTACAGAAAAGGACTTCCAGAACTGCTTCAAAAAGTAGCAAGAGCCGTGGAATAAGTGTAGTCAAAGTGAGGGGGAGAATGTTGAGAGAGATTAATGGCAGTGTGACTTTTACTGTCATGAATTTTAAAAGGTTAAATATTCACCATATTTTTCAACCATATTACATAAATAATATCCTCCAGTAGGGTACCTGCCATATAACTGTTCATGGACTTGTGACTGATTTTCCGGTGATATATTGGATCAGTTAAGAGAACTTGCTGTCTAAAAAGTCCAAGATCAGAAATTAAAGTTTGATTATTCTACAAAGAAACCTCCATTGCCATGGGATATTATTATTCTTTTTTTTTTTTTAAGTAGGAAAATTTTATTGAGAGAGAAAGCTTCTGCCTTAAGAGAGACAGAAGGGGGGCCTGGAAAGTGGGTAACCCCAAGGATATTATTATTCTTAATATATCCTATATTAAGTGTAAATAAAATCTTGGAGTAGACAATAAACTTGATATCAAGTACTTATTTGCTAAAACTAAAAACTACTCCATAATTTCCAGTCCTTGTAGAGTTTCAGTGATCTTGCAGGATTTCGTTCTTTTGTCAGTAATAACACAGAAAGCTTTAGACTAGCATAATGTATTGGAGTAGAAAATAGTGTTTTCTATGGGCAGAAAAAGTGGTGATGAAGGAGTTAAAGGAAGTTACTAGATTTTTATTATCCTAACTAGTTGTACTTCCCACAAAAATTTTAAGAAAGGGAATAAATGCCATTACACAATAACTAAAGAAAGAAAAAAATACTATTAAACAGAAGATACACAAACACAAACAATACACTGGATAATACTGCCATCCTCTGTGATATTGAGATGATCCAACAGAAGTCTGTTTGACTATTATCATCCATGTTGGTGAATTCTCTTTGAAAAGAAAATTCAGATTCTTATAGATCTACCAAACTCTCAAGGGCCTAAAGACCCAATTTGAGAAGGTATGTGGAGAGGATCAGAGGCTATTAAATTAAAATAGGGTCACTGCACGCAGTAAAATGGAGAACGAGAGGGCTTTCCTTAAAGTGCACCTTAAAGAACAAGATTCTACATGTGCTGCAAGTGGAAAAATCTCAGGGTAGGAAGATGTAGCCCCTTGTGTGTGACCTTCAGCTCCCATGTGACCTTGGTCAAATCTTTTACCAGATTCGAGCTTGTATTTTTTTCACCTCTAAAAAGATAGCAGGATTCTGTGGGAAGTAAGCTTTTAAGGTCTTTTGAGCCCCAAAATGATGTGGAATGTATCTTAATCATTTTTTAAGAATTTATAGTATGTTAAGAGTTTTAGGCTTGACATTTGGATGCTCCTGGCCTCAGAGTGAGCCAAGTTTAATTTTAAGGCTCTGCTCTTACAGAAACAAAACCAAGATAGAAAAGTGAGGAGGGGTGAGGCAGATGATTTGGTTAGACTTGATTTTAGTTGCTTCCTCTGTGGAGAAGTATCTGATAATGTTTTGTTGAAATATATAGTCCAAGTGCTAGGGTGGGGGCCAGGTGGGATGGCCATGTGGGTCAGCTGATGACCCCCACACAAGAGGTGACTTAAAGGTCAAAATATGTGTCCCAGATAGATCACCTTTCCTTTTTTTTTTTTTTTTGAGACAGGGTCTCACTTTGTAGTTCAGGCTGGCCCTGAGCTCACTATGTAGCCCAGGCAAGCCTTGAACTCAGCAATCCTGTCTCTGCCTCCCTAGTGCTGGGATTACAGGCGTGAGCCACCACGTCCGGCTCAGATCACCTTTCCTATCACTGGCAGCCAGCTGTCTAGAACAAGATTTGGTTCTAAAGAACCACTCTGAATTCCCAGCTGCAGGACAGCAGTTATCTGTAATGTCTATATTCGTAATGACCTTGATGATAGGTACTATGTTTACATATTGACCACCGACTGTTGGCAAAGTGTCATGCCAACAAAGACACCTGCCCATTGAATAAAG
The DNA here is from genome assembly GCA_004025085.1 of Thryonomys swinderianus. Classification (NCBI taxonomy): domain Eukaryota; kingdom Metazoa; phylum Chordata; class Mammalia; order Rodentia; family Thryonomyidae; genus Thryonomys; species Thryonomys swinderianus. The sequence continues at coordinate 48,229 of PVIC010004411.1, forward strand.
GAAGTGAACAGTGAAAATCCGATATTCACACTAATGTTTGCCTATTTAAAAAAGATTAAGCACCCAATTTCTCACCAAGGTCAACAGAATAGGACCTCATTTGCCAAGGACTCTGATAAACATGTCATGCAGAAAAGTAAAGTCTGGGCTATAGTACATCAGCCCAGGACTGTGTGAGGTCCCTCTCTAATTCAGACTGATCACAAGAAGACAAACAGTAGAATAGAAGTACCCAGTGTTCAGCTGCAAAGTGCAAGACATTTTAATGGAACTATGATACTATAGTTTTTGCATAAGAACATCTTGACAAATGAGAGCATTTTATTTCAGATTCAACTATTTATACAGAGAGAATTTAAGGGAAAAACTGGAGAATTTCCTTTTACTGTTTATGTATATTTGAATTGTTTCACTATGACTCAGCATCAAATCCAGTCTTGACAATAGCTCATGTAACAGCTGGAAATCCACAGCCATTTTGCAGCCAAGAGGATAAGGGCTTCATAGTAAAGAGGGAAGAGTAAAAATATAGAAAGAACTAGGTTTATGCTGTTCCTATAAATAGCTTTGACCACTCTGGACTGCCTACCAGAAAAAGTCATCCGGGTTGACTGGTAAAGTTACACTTCCTGATCTTCACAGTGTTTGCAAAGATGTTTTCCATATACTAACTCTTTACCTGTGTATTTTGTTCTGCTTTGTTTTGTCTGCCTATAAATTCCTAAATGTTTAAACCACCACTAGTGGGTTCTGAAATTAAGCACATCTCCAACTGAGTTGCAAGGCTTCCGTAGCTTTGGAGAAAGAGAAACACTTTGAAAATAGGCAATATATGTTAATGTTAATTACTGTTACAGCAACACTAATAGTATGGAACAGCCTAAGTCTTCTAGAATAACTGAAGATGAACAGTCGTACGTTTTTGTGTGTGTGTGACACTTGTCTAATTTCCTTTTGCTGACTCAGAACTTTCCTAGAAAAATTATAAATATACCATATATAAAAATATGCCATATATAAAATTATAAATGTACCATATATATGATATATAATATACTATATAGTCATATAACATATATATGTATATATACATATATATGTATATATATGACTGATAAGCATATGACGAATCAGTTCAGCAATGAATGAGAAAAATGGAGAAAATTTGGAAATAAAACAGAAATGGCAGTGACATAATATTCTATCTGTTAGCATTCTCAATATAAAAACAGTCTCAAATTTAAAGTGGAGTTGTCAGACTAAACTTCATGATTCACTGACAAAAATCTAGAAATAATGATTATATGCAGCATTAGATTGTGATCTCACGAGGTCATTTCTTACTAACAGAAGCTCTGGCAGGGATGACTGATTTCATGTCTGGGGCAGAGGAGTAAAGGATGAGTCTGGGAGAGTTTGTAATATCAAAAAAACTGTCCAATATTAGAGTCATAGGTAAAGAACCCAAGAACCAGCTTTGAAGAGGCCAGTGATGAGATAATTTAAGCTTCAAAAGGATAAACGTTATAATTGAATGAGCTCCATTCAAATATATTTAATTCATGAGTTCACAAGGATGTTTTATAAATAAACACTGTCATTTAGAGTAGTTTTAGTTTACAGCATAACTGTGGGAAAAATCCAGAGAGTTCTCATATTACCTTTATCCAATTTCTCCTTTTATTAACATCTGAGATTAGTTGGATACATTTGTTATAATTATGTTTGTTAAATTAATAAATCAATATTGATACAGTATAGTTTAACTAAACCTGCTGACATGAATTATCTTTCCATTTATTTAGATCTACTTTGATTGCTTTCATTAGTGTTTTATAGTTTTCTGCATATAGATCTCTTAATTCTTTTGATGGGTAGGTATCTAAGTATTTCTTTTCCAGCCTTACTCTCTCTTTCTCCCTCTCTCTCTCTCTCTCTCTCTCTCCCTCTCTCTCATGCTCAATTCATTGGTATTTTTAAATGACAATTCATAATGGAATTTTTAGGGAACACTAATTGATCCATTTCAAAATGATAGGGATCTACCTCACTATCTTGAAAATTAAATAAAGGGAAAGAATTCGGTTTTTATCCCATCTTTCATCTATAAACTGTGCCACTGGGCAATCCAATGTAGCATCTCTTTATATTCATATTTCCAAGAAATGAAAAAAACAGAATTAAGTATTAACATTTTGCAAACCCACATGAATGAAAGGATTTAAGCAATGAATATCAGTGGATGCTAATATTATAAAAGGAAGGCATATACACTCATGTGTGCTTCCTGACAGAGGAAATACCACTACCACCTATACCATTCCTGTTTTTCACATGTCGATCAAACATGAGTCTCATGTCAGCTCTGGGTCGCACTGAGGGGAAAACAGCAGCAGAGAAACATACTGATCTGCACCTTAAATTTGCAATCAGCCAGATTGTGGACCACTGTAAGGCCAAATATCTTAGGCTCTTGACCAGAAATGGTTAAGACAAAAGGAGGACAGAGAGAAAATTTACAGGTGAAAAGAGACTTCAAAAATGTAAATTTCTTTAAAATTGAGCAAGACTCAAAAAGTCTTGGAAAATGCAAGATTCTTCAAAATTGAGCAAGATTTAGAAAATGTCTTGAACACCTCCTTGGCTAGTAAAATGATTTTTAAAAAAAATACAGGGTGGTGACGTTTGCCAATTGAGGATCACCTGGCAGGTGGGGGTGGGGAGTAGGGGTGGGGGTGGGGGTTGTGGTAATTGAAATAGGGCCCAGAAAAAGTCATCTGGGTTGACTGGTAAAGTTACGCTTCCTGATCTCCACAGTGTTTACAAAGCTGTTTACCATATACTAACTCTTTAGCTACATAATTTGTTCTGTGTTCTAGTCTACTGCAAGATGATTAATAAAGAACAGACAGAATGAAAGTGGAGTTTCATGTCTTCAAGAAAGCCTAAGTCTGTGATAAGCAAGTTATATGTGGGTGGGTATGGAGTCCTGAGTATTAACTGAAACCTTTTCACTTCATACAGAAGCAAAACAGTTGGCCCAGTGATTATCTGACTGCACAAAATCCGTGTGTGCTGCTGCTATTCCAAAATCCTGAATGGACGTCTCAGAACACATCATTGTAAAGATCATTTTAAAAAGTTTTAGTAAAACAAAAAACAGAGGAGAAAATTAGTGCAGAGAAAGACCCCCATACTCAAGAACCTATCATCCTAGTTTTGAAAAGATCACTCTAAAAGATTTTTAAAAAATCCAACAAAGTTGAAAATATCTCCAGTGTGGACAATCAAAGCCCTTCCTATGGGATGCTGCTTCATAACTGAATCATGCAAACTGCTGGGAAGCTTATACCCAGCCTACATTTTCTGTGATGTTAACCTATTATTCCTGCCCCCCTTGTGTACTTATATTATTCTCAAAGATATCTGTAAATAATCCCTTACCTTCTATTTTACCAGTCAAACAAACATGTACAGGAGAAGTTGAATGCATAAATAGTCTCTGCTCATATATTTGCAGTTCAAAAGATTGGCCCACAAAGGGGAAAACTGGAGTTGAAATTTTCTCTTTAGAAGTGCTTAGGTATTCACAGAAGCAGAGACAAAATATTCACTGCAAGAGAAAGACATAGCGGCTGTGTGCATGCTAACCACGCAGAATACACTGTTATTTTGTAAAGACTGGTCATTATTTTGCTAAATCTTACTAATGCATAATCATCTGACTCTTTTCACATGAAAGAAAAGCCAGTTCTAATTTGGGGGCCTATGAAAATATTCTCTTGAAATGGCTTCATCTTTTGGGTTTGAGTTTAATCTGGTTTATAGTCAATGCCTTCCACCTTACAGATAGGGAAACTGAGGTTTAGGGACATGACTACGCTCTCCCAGATCCAAACAGCTGGCTGATGACAACCAGGCCTTGAATGCAGAGTTCTTAACTTGACCTGTTTTTATAACTTCTAAGCTAAAGAGATCGTTGCCAGTCTCCTGAAACCGGGGTGCGGATGGTGAGCGACCAGGCACGTCATTAGAAGCAGCTGGTTGTGGGCTCTGTTATATCAGGCGTAGGGGAATCAGAACAGTTATTTGGGGCTTCTGGATGGAGCTTGAGCCTAGGAAGCACGTTTCCGGAAGGATTCATCTTTCAGTCACCAGGTCTCCCAGAAGCAGGGGTCGTGGTACTACTAGGGAACAAATACTCACTGTAATGTTGGGGAAAACGGACAGTAGGAAGGAGGCAAAGCAGAGAGAAGATCCGCCCCTGTGTAAACGTGGAGCGCTGATAAAAGAACGGTGTCATAGCCAATTCCATTCCCGGGACCAACCTGAATCCCTTAAGATCTTGGGTGTATGCTGACAGAGCTTGGGGTCAGCCCGCTGCCAGTTGGAATTATCCGAGTGACTGGAAGACATTTCAGCAGTCTCCTCTGGTTGCTGAAGCAGGTTTTAGAAATATGTACTACACAATCATGACGGATTTCTGAGACCGCAAACTAAAAACATAATTCCACTTCTGTCATTATAGAAAATCTTCCTTCCACTCCTGGCTGTCCGGAAAGTCAAATGTTATCAGTGGGAAAATTACCTATATTAAAATCTTTCCAACTTTAATGTTGTTCCAAAGGAAACTACATCATTCATTTTCCTGTGCTTTGGAAGCAGCCAAAATCCCTCTAGGTTACAACCAAATGGCCCAAATTAGCCAACTAATTTGGATAAATGAGAGAGAGTCTGTTTGCCCAAATTATCTAAATAATTAAAACTTTGTATTCCTCGCCCTCAAAATAACGTCAGCCTAAGTCTGGATCTAGGGTTGTTCTACTAAAGGAAACAATATATTCTGCCCTGTAATTTGGGGAGATGGTCTTTTGACATTAGATCGATTGGAAACCCGTGGCAGGAGAATTCCACGTGGGTAAGAAAGAAGGAGATCCAATTAAGTAGGAAATACTAACAAGCTACTTGAGTGAGCTCTGAGACATGTTGGGATAGTGTGCTTCCACAATGAAAATATTAATTTTAAGCTGAAAGAAAAAAATAAAACGAGGATTTAAGGGGGAGGAGGAGAAGGAAAGAGTGTTGGGATATTTATATAAACTGTTATTCCTGCGTTTTCACGAAGGCTCATCCCCTCTAAGCAGTCAATCAGCACTCTCTGTGATCAGAGCCTTCACCCTGATTGAGTGGGGAGATGTCAGCCAAGGAGAAAAACATGTGGAAAATCTGTTCGCCACGTGCGTCAGTTCTGATGTCAGCATGTAAGGAAACCCGGGAGAGTCCCGCCATGTGTGTGCTTCCACGCCAGCTCCAGGAATGGGAAAGAGCACTGTTGACTTTTTAAAATACTTATGTATTGTTATTGTTGTTGTGAGGAGGAAGAGGATGATGATGATGAGAATGCATAAGATTCACTGTTAGTCCAACATAAATAAAACAAAACCAGCTGGTGCCCGGGACTCATGTCATACCATTACCATGTGTGCATGGAGGAGTTGGCGAGTCTAATTTTACGTTTCTCGCAGTGGACTAAAGACAGGAAAGCCGGCAATTCTAGTCTTTCTTTAGGACTTCTTCTTGCCAGCATGTAAAATTCAGGACAGCTTCATCCTGAGAGGTCAGTGGTGCACCTGGGGCCGTTTGGTTTGGGGCTTGTGTGCGGAGGACGGGCTGGGTTGACAGCCGGAATTCGGGGCTGGTACTGAGGAGTGACTTCTGGGCGGAGCTGCCTTGGCCCTTCACCCAGATGAAGCCGGACAGGCCTTGGACCTTCTGAGCCCGATTTTCCTGCAGGATGAAAAGTCAGGCCTAGAGCAGCAGTTCCCATACCTTAGCGTATATCCAAATGGGTCTTGTCCGGTGGGATCCTGGCTCAGGAGGTCTGGGAAGGCACCTGTGACCCTCCCTTTCTCATAGGCTCCCGATGCCCCAGCTGTTGGGATCGCTTTTCCATGAGCAAGAGCTTAACTGATAGCCAAAGTACATATATATTATTCTGGGCTATCATATTATAATTAGGGATTTCAGGGGGTACACAGGATGATCCTGACCCCCAGCCCCAGTGATAGGCTCGTATCCCAGGCCTCACCAGGAAAGGCACTTAAAGTGTGACTGCTTCATATTTGTGGTATGTTAATACAGCATAGGCTTTTTGCTGCTGCAGCTATGGTGAAAATATGTCCCTCTTCTAATCAGTTAATGAACTATAACAAGGATATTAATCAGAGGTTAATATCATGGCAGAGACAAAAGAAAGCAAAGCTGAGCGATCATGACGTCCTTTGAATTCCTTGACACTGCCATACTGAAGATAGCCCTGGCTTCTTTAGCTATTACACATTTCATGTGTATTTTCAGTACTATTACTTCTTAGTCTGGAACAGAGGTCAGAAACTTTTCTCTACAAAGCCAGACACTAAATATTCCACTAAAGCAGCCATGTGCAAGATGTAAACAAATATTCTAATATCTGTTTGCCAATTTCCATGGTACAAATACCCTCACCATGGCTGACCATGCTACCAACCTCATTACTGAATGTGCATCTGGAAGAGAAAAACACTAACTTAATGTGATGCAGTGTTTGTGACATAAAGATGTAATAATTATAACCTTAAGAACATAGCTAATAGTACATGTAGCAAAATATTCGGGAAATGATGGGTTTTGCGTGTTTCTTACTTTGTCTTGGTAGCATTTCTTTAAATGTGAGTTTATCAAATCTACTTTTTAATAACACTTTTACCTGATCCGTTATACAGAATTTCTCAGAATTTTACAGTTGGTTCTGGTAAGACGTGTCTCCAACACACACTGGCCCCCTCTACACCTATTTTTAAATTGTTCAAAAGTGAAACAGAGGAGTTAGTGTCCAAAGATAGCACAAGGCCAGATCAAAGTTTGGAAAGGGATTAACGACATCTTCAGGAATTGCAGTTTAAAATTCCAGTGTGTTAGACAAGTCCTTTTTGAAATGGTAATGTCTTGTACCTGAGTAGAAAAGACAATTAAGATAATGTGTTAATTTTCTCCTCGACTCTGACAGTAATATTTTGATCCTGTTAATTACTCAGAGAACAGAAAATATATAGAATGTGATAGCTTGGTGTAGAGTTGACATGCTCGCTGCCTGGCTAAGTAGGCACGCTTATCCTCTAATTAGTTGCTTGGAATGCAATTTCCATTCCTAAATGCTAAATGCTAAATGCTCCCACTAAAAAATAAACCAGTGTGGTGTTGCATAGCTTCTCCAAACTGGATTTCCCCTGGGCAAGGCAGCCACTGATTATTACGAAAGCTTATCCTCCTTTCAAAACTACCAGAAAATGGCAATCGATTTGCTAATGATTTCTGGCAGGTGAGGGTTAATCAATGCCTTTAGAACACCACAAGACCATGTCATGATAGCCCCAGCATGCTCTCCTTCTCCGAAGGATAAACTTATCGACACCACTAACAGGCCATTTTAATGAGTGCTCATTACAAAAGGGTGAGTTTGGTGGTGGACACTCCATAAGGGGGAAAAAAATGTGGGCCCGGAATTATTTTCATAGACTGAGAAATAGGTCTTGCTACATGAAATGAGGAGCAAGACTTGACTTTCTTCTGAATGGAAATCAGATTCAGTTTACTTGTGCATATCATGAGATGCATTAGATTAACCCTTGGAAAATAGCACTTTCCCTATAACTCAGGGTTCTCTCTAGAAACAGAACCAGTATTTAGTATGAGATTTAGTACCAGATTTAGTATGCAAATCAGCTCATGCAATACCGGTGGTTGAGAAGTCTCCTGATCTGCCATCTGCAAACTGGTGGGAAGTTCTGGTCCAGACATGAGGGTCTGAGAACCGAGGAGCCCACAGAGTAGGTCCCATCTGGGTTGAAGGCCAGAGACCTGGTGACACCAGTGTCTGTGGCCGACAGGAGTTGGACATCTCAGACTAAGCAGAGAGGACAAATCTAAGCTTCTTCCATATTGTTCTATTCAGACCTTCAATATACTACTAGACACTTAAGGTGAGGACATTATTGTTTACTTAGTCCACTGATTCCAGTGGACACCTCTTCCAGAAATCTCTCCATAGACATTCTGAACATCCCATAGGCCTGTCAAGGTGATACACTGATACATGCCCTTCCCCTAGGAAAGTTTATAAAGGATGAAAGAAATTAAGTTAGAATGGTACCATTTAGTCTGTTACCTAATTGTAGCCTATAGCTACCTATGAAATTGTATATGCTCCTCAAAAGCACAGAGCGTTGCTTTCTTAGTGTATTTCTATCATATGTCTATGTGTTTGATGTCTGGTATTTTAAGCAAGCACATTGGGATAGAAATAACAGCAGGCCCATGGCAGAGCCTCCAGGTCCAGATTCAAACTCATCCTGTTTCTAATTGGGAAACTTTGAAAGAGACATGTGAGTTCTCTTGTTCTTAGGTGCCCACATCCATGAATAGGGTCATTGGACCATCAAGGAAGCACTCTCTAAACCACTCTCCAAGGGGAAAGAATTGCTATGTTTGCCTCAGGATCCCTGCACAGAGAGGCTGGGCTTTGTAACAGATGCTCACAGATCTGCAGAAGGCAGGCACACATTTAAAGATCTTCAGACGTGAGAGGCAGAGTAGAGCTTGAGACCTATCGTGTGGGGAGCAGGACTGCATGGGTTTGGATCCCACCTCTATCACCTACATGATGTCTGTGAGGCCTTGGGTGACATTTCCTACTCTCTTGGTGCCTTAGTTGCTCATCTGGAGAATGGAAGGGTGACCATAGTCTTGCACTAGATTGCTCAGAAGGTAAAATTAGTTAATACAAAGCAACTTCTTGCAACAGGACCTAACAGAATTAGTGCTATGGAAGTATTATTGTTTCCATCATGATGCCTAGGAACCTAACCAATGATATACACTGTTGTTGATGTACAACACTCAGTATTGAATAGCACCCAACCTGTGTCTCCTGAGAATCACAGCACCAAGGAAGTGTGGCTTCACCTTTGAGTTTTGCATTGATCTGTAGCCCTGGATTCAGAGGTATCTCCCAGGTCCTTGTGGTCATTTGTTCTCCCTTTTCTTCCCTCTGTAGCTAGGGTCTGCTCCTAGAGTCCATGGCAAGGAACCCAGGTGTGCCTGGGTCTTGGGGAGGCCAAGGAATTGTTGGTGCTGTGTTATTTTTGATAAGTTATGAAAGCAGTTGAGGATCAAGTTAGCAAGCTGTGCGGAGGGTGGAGTAACAGGAAAAATGCTTTATAAGTCAAGCTGTTTATTTACTTATTTTTTTATTCTCCAAATATGGACTTATTCCTAGGCTCCTGACTAGAGGAGGACAGAGAGGAAAGTTGGTCAGTTCTCCAGGACCCTTTCTTAGATCCAAACCCAAGTTCTACCTCTCAGATTAGCTGGGTTACTGTTCACCTCCTCTCCTAGGAAAGTGTTCAGGGTCTCTGTCCCCTTAAGGAAACAATTCATTGTTTACACACCTATGAAGGCATGTTCTCGTGTCTATCCATTTAAACATTCATTCATTGTTCCTTTATCTCAAATATTTGCATACTCATTCAAACATCCCTTCACTCCACCATTGTTCTTCATTCATTCATTCAAACATTTAGCATCTTCTGTGTGAAAACAACATTCTAAGTACTACAAATGGAACAGTGAACTAGAAAAAAACATCTGTCCCTGTGAAGTCTACATTCTAAACAGCTCCCAGGCATGTTAATGCTGTGGGACTATAGACCACACTCCCCAACCCTACCTTTTCAAAATTGAAGTGCATTTTCTCCCATGTGGCAACATGTTTCTACATGGTGCTTGGTGCTATGGCCAATCAAAAACATGATCAGGGATAGGATACAGCCCTGGTTATCAAAGAGTTTGCACCACCTTCTCTTAAACTGTATACCTAAGAAAAGGGTGCATGAGCTCTGTCGGAAAGCTGTGGAGAATGTTTACATTTTAGCAAAATTGATTACAGTAAAAGACATAGTGTCATTAGTCCCCCTCAAAAATACTGCCCCTTGTTTCAAACACATTTATCTCATTGTTTTGCTTCTGTCTGAAGCAGTTCTGGAAATCTTCTTTTTTGAGTGTCTCTAGTTGTACTCTTATGGCTACTCCATGTCCTGAATAAATTCAAAATGTGTTCTTTCCATGGCCATTTTGACTTTGGGGAAGAACCAGAAATTACATAGTGCCAGATCTACTGAGTAAGCTCAATGAGGATACGCTGTAATATTCTGATAAACCTCCCTTTCTGCTGGCTGGCATGCAGTAGCAGCATTCTCCATATTCTTGAGTGCACCTTATAAAGATACTCATGAAAGAGGAGTTCTAGAGCTGCTTCAGAAAGTGACAAGAGTGATGAATAAGTGTTTCTGAAGTAAGGGGAAGAATTTTGACAAGACTTATTGGCAATACACTTTTTAAAAAACTTGACAACAAGGCTTATTGGCAATACATTTTTTAAAAACTTGAACATTTACCATATATTTTGATTTTACATTTGGAAAGACACTCTCTGGAAGACTGACATTTTAAAAGTATTTCTTACTATAAAATCGATGATCTCATATTCTGATAGAGAAGTCAGGTCAGAGTGTATCATTAGAACAGAGAAACCTAGTGGGTACTCTAAAGCCACACCCTTTTTATAGTTCTTTTTTTCTGTCTGTATTCATTCAATGAACATCCTTATTGAGGGCCTACTCCACGTGAGACATTGCAAAATCAACTAGAAATGTAACAGTAAAGAAAACAAACAAAAATTCCTTGCTTGGAGTTTCAGAGATCAGGGGGAGACTGATCCAGCCTGAAAGTTGGGGAAAGACAACTCTACAGAAGTGAACCCCATGTTGAAATCTGAAAGATAACAAGGATTTTACAGGTGAAGCCTAAACATAAGAAGTAGAACCTGCAAAGGCCTTAGGATGGAAGGAAGCATAGTATCTTTGACAACTGAAAAGCAAGAAATGGAAAAGGCAGGGGGAAATTGAGACAGGTAGGTAGCTTACCCAGCAGGTCCTCTTAGGCCCTGTGAAGAAACTGGGCTTCTCCTTTAAGGCCATCAGAACCTTCTCTGACACCCTGAGTGCAGGGATTTCAAAGGCTTGGGGGAGACCAGAGACCTGGAGAGGGAGCAGCCAGGCAGCTTTGGCAGAGATCTGTGGAAGGGACAGTAAAGGTCAGTCTTGGAAGGTGCAGAAAAGACAGAGAGTGAAGCGCTCAAAGGGACCTTGAGGACGTAAAATGCTCATGCTCTAGGCTCTTTGCTTCTCTACTCCCCAAGGTCTCTTTCATACTTTCCCATCGCCTCCTTTTGTGGGAAGGACAGTGGTCTTTCCATCCTGCAGTCTCTCCGGAGCCTGGTGTGGTGTCCAGGTTGCCCTTAAGAAGCGCAGTAATGAGACAAAACACAAAGACGAAACTAGTGTAGAAGTTCCAAAGCAGTAAATGAAACAACTTTTGGTTCTAATAAGTCGAATGTGGGCGTCTTGAAATCTGGGGGAGATGACGTGATTGAAAAGGGCTGAATTATTTAAGTGAAACTGGAAGAGACTCTTCCAAGAGGCTGTGTAACCCCAGAGCAAGGGGCTGGTGTCCTATGGGCCAGACATGGCCCAGAGTCTTTTTTTTTTTTTTTTTTTGCTTAGGAATGCATTCTGCTGATTAATCCAGTGATTGTGTTTTTTTTTTAATTTTAGAGTTGAATCAGATGCTAAATTTTAATAAAATAAAACACTGGGAGATTCTGTGTTAAAGTCTAAATTTCCAAACTGCGTGCGTGTTAAGGGGAGACAAGACTGTGAGATAGGGAGTTTCCCCTGCTCTGAGCACACACTGCTTTCAGCTCAGCCCAGTCCCTGCTGCTCTTTGCCTGTGTGAAAACTGGTGTCACCTGCCATAGGCACTCTGCACCTGTGCTTCTGTTCTTACAGCAAAGTGGGATGTGACCTACCACCCATCCTCCTGTCTCTATCCTTAGCAGGGAAAATAAAGCTAGATGGAGAGAGCAATATAAAAATAAACATATAGGAAAGTGAAGTATTAGAAGCAGCATGCAAGCAAAGTGTATGGGTTCTTTTTCGTTGCTGCTGCTGTTTCTAGAACTTGTATTTGGGCATGGGATTGCTGACCCATTCCTACTTCCTCATTGTATAAATGTGCTTCTGGGACCCCGGGGGTTAAGTAATTCACCAACAATCACAGAGCTGTAGAGGACAGGTTAGGACTAGAACAAGTAGATGGTGAGGACACTTACTGAGAGAGGAGAAATGGGAAAAAGGCAATGATTGAGCAGTGGAAACATATGGAAAGAAGCAGATCAGGTAGAGGGGAAAGACGGGCTGGACAGGAGAGGTGGGAGAGGAAAGGAGGTTCTTCAAAGCTCAGAACCCGTGGGTTTCTTTGGGGAAGTCAGACAATGGCGGTGGAAGGCGGGACACAAGAGTCTGGCATCTCTCTATCTTTGAGAGATATGGGAGGTTCGGCCAGGACACCTCCAGGAGAAATGAGAAAAGTGTGCTTCGCATGGTATTTATGGAAGCAGAGGAGGCTAAATGGGGTCAGGTGATGGACTCAAGTCCCTTGAACATGTCAGGGTCAGCCCTAGGACTTGGGCTGGGGGAAAGGGTGGACAACAGCTGCTAGAACCCTGGGACTTCAATTATGATTTCTCCTTTCTTATCTGGGAAACTTCTAAATGGGTCTTTAGAAAGTCTAAACACTAGGACTTAGGGGTGTAGCTCAGAGGTAGATCACTTGCCTAGCATGTGGATTCAAGCCCAGGCACTGAAAAACACAGTACAGCATGTGGGGTCCTGTATGTGCCAATATCATTTGTGAACCAGCTGAAGGGTGGGATAGCCTCCAGTGTCATCCAACATGCAACTTCTGTGTCTATCTGGCTGACTTTTAAGCCCAGAAATGATTATAAGTCCCAGTGGAAATAGAAGGATATTTCTCTCACTCATAAGTTCCCAAATTGAATTATTGCCTTAAAAACATGGATTTGACCAGAGAATAAATAAAAAACACAAACTAAGGGAAGCAATTAAAGAGATCAATAAAACCAAATGTTGCTAAGCATAGTAGGAAATGAGGACCCTTCCTCATTGCTGATGAAAATGTCAATTAGTGCAATCTCTTTACAGAACCATTTAGCAATGCCAAATAAACTTGAGGGTGTCTTACAGTTTTGCCACTAGTTTCCTGTCCTGAGAAGGTTCACCTTTGTGCACAGAGAAATACATACATTCCTAAGGTGTTCACGGCAGCAAACGTGAAGTTTTGGACACCATGGAATGTCTCTGAGTAGGGAAGTGTTGATGTCACCTGTCAACCTGGGATTCTCAGAATCCAATTAAGATTTGGTTGGTCAAGGTGCCATAGTAATCCCACCACAGTTAGAAGCAACAGGACACAGACTGTACCATTAATTCCCTCCAAAATACTCCCCCTTGCTTCAAGCACATTTATCGCATCATTCTTATCTCTTTGTGAAACAGTGCTGAACACCTTCTGTTGTGAGTGTCTCTGCGAGGTGTGATCAAAACTACAGGGAATACTGCTACCAAGTGCCATTCAGCGGAAAGGCAGGCACATCAAAACATCACAGTGCAGTATTACACACCCTATTCACCTGATCTGGGCCCTGTGACTTCTGCTCTTCCCCATCCAATGTCAAAATGACCATGAAAGCCCGGGCATGGTGGCTCACACCTGTAATCCCAGCACTCGGGAGGCAGAGACAGGAGGATTGCTGAGTTCGAAGCTTGCCTAGGCTACATAGTGAGCTTAGAGCCAGCCTGAACTACAAAGCAAGACCCTGTCTCAAAAAAAAAAAAATGACCATGAAAGGAGAACATTTTAAACTGATTTAAGACACGGAGGCAGCCATGACAGCACAATTTAAGACATGAAAGAGAACTTCTTCAGAAAATAACAACTACTGTGGGATAAACATGTGTGAGACAAGGGGAAATACTTTGAGGGGAGCTAAGGGTAGTGTGTCTTACTGTAATAAACTTTTTGAAAACATAAATATTCTCCATACATTTCAATTAACTTTGTATATATTCAAACTATTGTACTATTATAAAGTTACTTTGATTATACTTTAATCTTCAAATCTCAAGATATTGTTTCAGGAATGTTGTTATTATAAAATGGCAGTGTTTTTTAAAAGTTCTGCATTTTAAGAGAGCAAGTTCCTAGTGAACTTTCAATAGTACACATAGAATTTTATCAGCAGCTGTAATTATAGATCTATTATCAAGAGAAAGAGATATATGAGTGTCTTAGTTAATTTTCTCCTTTCTAAGACGAAATGTCTGACAAGGAAAGGCTTATTTGGCTCACAATGTGCAGAGGTGTCAGCCCATAGTTGGCTGGCTCCACGGCAGGTTGGCACAGGAGAAGGGGATTGCAGAGGAGAAACAGTTCATGGCAAGCAGAAGACAGCAGAAGCAAGCAAGGGAACAACCAAGTGACCTTAGCAGCCTCTCTCTGCCCCTTTTAAAATATTATATCTAGACCACCAGGATTAGGGCAGTGCTAAGCCAACCAGTAGATTATTTTGTAATCACACATTG
>PVIC010004412.1:0-40034 GCA_004025085.1 Thryonomys swinderianus
GGAAAGGTGGAGGGAAGACCTGGAATAGGGTTAATGCTTGGGAAGCAGATGGTGGGGATTGGAAATGAAATCAAATAAAGACTTACATAAATGGCTAATGGCTCACAATAAGGGAAAAAATCCAGTATGGCTTGAAACCAAATTAACCATTCCAGTCTAATAAGCATTTTCCTACATGAAAATTATAGAATTATAAATCTAGCACATAATGGAGAGCAGAAAATTAATGCACGCTGATTTCATAATTTCATACAGTATTTGAGAAACATTACTTAGAAAATGAGGTGAATATTATAACTGGTGAAAATGCGCTAGAGACCATAATTAAAACAGAATAGTAAATGGTGCCTTAGTTCTTGAAAGGGTCACTGTCAGGATTCCACTTAATGTCTTCATTCCTTCATAGCAAGAGTGGAGATTCACTTACCGTGAGCACAGTATCCAACCGTGTTGCCAGGGCATGGAAAAGTATTGGGAAAATACATAAAAAGATTAAAAAAACATAATTTAATCAGGTAGATCAGGAAAGACAACATATGAAGAACAGCAAACTGACATTCACTGGCAACAATTCTAAAGGGAAAGAAAATGTGACAACTGTTGACTTCACCTACAACGCCGTCACCCAGTCTTCACAGAAAACAGGCAGTGGTTACTGAGAACAAATTAAAAATTGAACAAAAGATAATATCCATCTGGATGTCATGTTTTTAAAGATGTCAGGGGTGGGCCACCCTTCTCTCTTTGTGGGTGCACTGGTTTGGTTCTGGAGAAAGCTTCATTTCCTTGGTTGCAAGGACTACATGTCTGTTACCAGTGCAGCCTCAGATCTCGTTCCTGAGTGACAGGAAAGAACAGGAGGTGGTCATTGTGACCAAGCCCGTGTGGAATATCACCAGCAAGTAGGGGTAAAGGTGGTGAAAATGGAAGCTTTGTGAGGCTAATAACTCTCGCATACTTTTAACTGCTGACAAAACATGCAATATGTCCCAGCATAAATACCCACTGGCACTGTCTGTGAAAATCCTTTGACAATGGTCAAAAATGCAGTTACTTTTGCAGGGAAAGGATTAATGATCCACTGACTTGATATACCTTTCTTAATAAAATGGAATCCTCACCTGAAAAGGGACAGTCTCAAGGAAAGGAAAACATTATTGAAAGATGGGGCAGAATTAAGAAGAGAAGTTGAAATTAGGGCCACTTAAAAGGTTAAAGGATATATCTGCAAAGTGTAAGAGAAAGAAGATTTGGATCTAGGACACTTAAAAGCAGATTTGAGAAAATGCAAAGCATTATCCCACAGGGAGAACATCTGAAGTTTACTCAGGGCAGGGAGGGGATGAGCTGACTTGCTCCACACCCTCACCTGAAGGCTTCCTTGCGGCCTCCTCAGACCCCATACCCAAAGGTGAGAGAGGAAGCCCTGGACACACAGAGATGAACACTCCACATTAATAAGACTCAAGAGAAAACAACTTTGGCACTCATGGCCTCACTGAAGTCATCTGCTCTGTGGTCTTCACCATCTAAATACACTTTAGAGCTAACATTCGATTTTCTAATATATCCTTGGCAGGTAGAAGAAGAGAACACCTATATTAAGTGAAGTGCAATCTTCCAGATGAGACAGATAATTGAAGTTTTTGATCTTCTGAATCCTCCAAGTCTCTGTAAACCCTAACATAAAACATTTCCTTAATGGCCTCATATTGGGGCAGTTGTGGTTAATTTAGTTGAACAGTAAACACCTGGACACAAGGTCCCAGGACAAGTACTTAGATAAGTCACCAGACTATGTGATAGAATACGGCTATGTTGGAGGCACTTTCTAAAGAACACATGATCTATACATGAAAACTATTAAGAATATTAATCTCTGAACTAAAAATCTATGGTAATTATTATTAAAAGTTTTCTCCTCACACTGAGTTTCGGATACCAGCAGCTTCTAGGTGCAGCACCACCTTGTTCTTCCAGATACCCAAAGCCACACACTGCCAAGGCTGCTGGGGAAGCCGCACTGTTTGGTGAGAAGAACCAAGCTGTGTGCAGCTCCAGAGGTGAGAGAGTGAGGCTGTCCCAGGCATCAAAGTGGGGTCCACAAATTGGCTGCATTTCGAGATACACAGGGTGCGTGAAGCGAGGAGGAAGCACAGGAGACAGCCCAGAAGGAAGGGAGTGGAAGACACGCTGAAGAATTGCACAGAAAGGCAGTGAGGGCAGGAGACAAGGTGGGAATGAAGGAAAGGGACTTTCAAGATGGCTGGGGTAGAACTATCACAGATTACAATTCTCCATAGCCTCGAGTGCCCTTGGCAACTATTTCTTGGGTAACTTTTCTTGAGAAACTATAATATAAAAAGTGTGGTCTCTGCCCTCAAAAGGCTCCCAGTCTGACTGGAGAGGGCAGGATGCCATCAGGACACTGGACACAGCAAAACTTTCCAAAGGTATAAATCCTTGAATTCTGGGGCTGGAGATTTAACTCAATGGTTCCAGCGCCTGCCTCGCAAGTGCAAGGTCCTGAGTTCCATCCCCGTAACCACATACAATGCTGGGCGTGGTAACTCATACCCACCAGCAATCAATATCACATACCACAGGGCTGGGCATGGTAGCTCACACTTGTAATCCCAGCACTCAGGAGGCAGAGGCAGGAGGATTGCTGAGTTCGAGGCTTGCCTGGGCTACATAGTGAGCTCAGGGCCAACCTGAACTACAAAGCGAGACCCTGTCTCAAAAAAAAAGAAAAAAAAATACCCTTGAATTCTGATTCAGCTAAGCAAAGGTACTGACCATGATAGGTATTTAATTAGTATTTGTTAATTAACCAGCTCATTTTGCCTTGTAATGATTACCTGGAAGAATGCTTAAGGACTGGAAACTAGCTGTTAACACCTTTATTTTAATTGTTGTCAATCGAAAAGAAAAATGTATCCATTTCAGTGTTCAAGGGTATAATCTGACAGAAACACTACATCTTCTCCTTGGCTGTGAAGGGGGAGTATACTCATAATTTTTCCAATTACAACGCATTCTCTTGTCCTATTTACTTCATGGCAAAGGTTTTAAAAGCCTTCAAAAAGAGCACATTTTGCTCACTTGAAATATGTGTGTATATTTTAGCATAAAATATACTTGGCAGCTTCTAACATAATTGGATGGCTACGCCTTGCAAAAACTTGATTTCTTTTTAATCAAATTTTTAGAACCATACTGGGTTACTTGCCAGTGCTGCAATAGTGAGCAATAAATACATTATTAGATCAATAGTGGTCTCATGATGGATTACTCAAAAGATACCTTCAGTCAAGAAGAATAAGACCAGAAGTATCAGTGTGCAGATTAATAAAATATTGCTTAAAACATAGATATCAAGTTAATAGTACAGGGAAGAAAACACTGTGAAATAGAATGGAATAGCCATGGGTTTATGATATACAACAGTGGTATTGATTATGGATTTTCCTAAGTACTTAAGAGCAGCCACACTATTATATATGCCTCTGATTAGCCACACTATTATATACGCCAGAGATGAGAAGGAAAAAGTTATAAAAAAAGAAACTAACCAGGGGAAGATCTGCTGCTATAATAAATTATTTAAAGCCAGTGGGGCAAGCAGGTTGTGAAGACAATATAAAGCAGAATCAATGCCCCAAGAAACCCCAAACCATCCACACCTCTATAAATTTCTTACTGCTCTGTCTGGCACTTCACTAGAGGTATTTCTTTCCCATATACTCCCTGTCTCACCCCTACCCCTGACCTGTCACTTGTGGCCCAGTTCTTTCTCAGAGCTTAACGTTTGCTTTTCTTGTGCAACCCAGGATCTGTTGTCCTCAATTATGCTTTTCTGCTTGTATTAGGAGTGTCTGTGAGGCCACAGATGAGTGCATCTGTCACTTCATTCATCTGGGTCTGAAGTTTCTCAGTGACACTATAAGCTGGGGAAATCTAACATGATACACATAGCAACATGACTTTAGTAGCACCCTTTAGCTTTTTCTATTTTCTTACTATTGTTATTGTTAAATTTACAAAGCTAAGACTGGAGTAAAATTTCTCCAGCTCAATGACTGCTCTCTATTATTAGACCCAAATCCAATAGCATAGGTAGGAGCCTGATGGGGTATTCTGAGAAAAAATAGTTAAAATGGCTAAAATTTAAGTATTAGGCAATATTAAGAAAACAGACTGGCTTGAAAAGTGAACTTTTATAAGTAGATTTGACCATGGGAATAATGGTAAGAAAAGAATAAAAATCCTGAAAAGAAATTTTTTCAAATGAAAGATGCCAATATGTCATGGTAAAAGGAAAAAAAAAAACATTAGTGTTACACAGAAGCTTGTAAGACCTATGGCCCAATTTCAAGAAAAGCAGCATTCTATTGTAGGTATTTTTTTTCTTTTCTTTTTAGACTGGGCACAAATCAGGGCCATTGTATGAGCAGGAACTGTGGCATACCTTAGAATTTTTAACTTTTCTCAGTGCATCAAATCATACTGAAGCAAAGCAAATGAAATATAAGTAATGGTGTCTTACCAGTGCAAAACCATTAGCAGCATAACCTCACTGTGGACAAAATAGCACAAGTCTAAACTACAGGTCTAGAGAATTCTTCAACGCTTCTTATTCCTGCCTGGCTCTATGACCTTTAGCAAAATATTTGCCTCGCTAGGTCCAAGTTGGCTGGTTAAGGAAGGAGTCATGGAACTAATTATTACACATAGTGGTTAACCTTATAAAGAAGACAATATCAGACACAACACCACCAAACTCTATTCGGTTATGCTACAAAGCCATATTCAGTACAAGAAAAATGAAAGAAAAGGGTTAGGTGCAGATGATATGAATGATGAATGACTAAGCATAATCCTATCATATCACCATTACTGTTTTGAAGCAGTTCAAAACAGGCTAACTTCTCAGTTGTTGGTGTCATCTTTGAATATGAAAGACAGAATCTAAATATTATGCTTTGTAACCGACGTTTGCTCATCTGGAACAAAGTGGCAAAAAATCATTGTTCTCAAAAGATTAAGAGAAGTGGGCTGGAGATTTAGCTCAATGGTTCTGACACCTGCTTAGCAAGCTGAAGGTTCTGAGTTTGATCCCCAGTAACCACATACCACAATGATAGGCATGGTGGCTCACCCCAGCACTTGGGAGGCAGAAGCAGGAAGATTGCTGAATTCGAGGCTCGCCTGGGCTACACAGAGCTCAGGGCCAGCCTGAACTACAAAGTGAGACTGTCTCCAAAAAAAAAAAAAAAAAGAAATTAAGAGAAGTGACCTATCAGTAACCCTGTCAAATGTTTCTTTGAACAGAAAATGCTCCATAGAAAACCCAATGATGACCTGATGGTTCAGAACAAACCAAGTTCAGTGTCCAGTACAGCCATGTTCCCTTGTCATCAGGGAAGTAAAAACTCTAGGCACTTGTGAAGTCATTTGGTTCTTTTTGGCACTTGAATGGTAGCAAGAGGGAAGGACAACTTCTGACTGATCCATTTTCTTTCAAATTTCATTTAGGAGTTTTATATGAAGAATTACACCAGTCTGACATGGCTGTACAGAATCCAGAGGTCAGCACCAAACAATAAATTAAAAACTAGTTGGTAACAATTAATAAATCAAAATCTACAGTGATTTCAGTGAAAAGAGAAGTAGCAATTCTCAACCCATCCCCCCCTCTTAGGGTACAGGGGATTGAACTCAGGACCATGTGCTTAACAGGCAGGCACGTGGTATCCCGGGTCTACATCATCACACCATCAACCCATTCTCTTTGATGATGACAAAATCTGTCCAATTAATCAGACAGCTCAAAATACTTCTAAAGTGCTGGGTGTGGTGGCTCACGCCTGTAATCCCAGCACTCGGGAGGCAGAGACAGGAGGATTACTGAGTTCGAGGCTTGCCTGGGCTACATGGTGAGCTCAGGGCCAGTCTGAACTACAAAGCGAGACCCTGTCTCAAAAAAACAAAAACAAAAACAAAAAAATACTTCTAAGGTGATTTTCAGAAGACACACTTCCCTGACCTCAAAGGTATGTGGCGGGAGATATTTGTTGGCTGACAGCAGAGCCCCACATCCACTCAAGGAGAACCCTGACTTTACACTCTGTGTGCCCAACCAGCAGAAGTGGAGACTGTGGTGAGAATCCCACCATTGCAGTGTCTTTTAAAGAAACAAAGGTGTCTTTTCTACCACCCTCCAGGGAGAAATGACCAGCATTTCCATTCCAGCTGGCCAAGTCTTCCCAGAGCTTCTAAGGAACCTCCTGCACTGGAAGTAAGTACTGAAAGGGGCAAAATCAGGGAGAGCTCTTGCTTCTAAGATGCCCCAAGAACCAGGGCCGACCTGGAATAGGAATAGCTGAGGGTTCTTAAACACCTTCACACACAGGAAAAAAGGGCCCCATTGTTGTGGAAAGAGAAGTAATACATTACAGTACTTGTAAATCTGACAAGGCCAGTAAATGCCACCTGGAAGTATCTGAATAATTATGTTTAATCAACTCACAGCCTGTGCTCTTTTATATCATAAATACCATTCCAGTATTTCCTGAAATATGGCTTCCTGGTATGAGAATCATCTGGGGGTGCTTGGTAAAAATACGATTTCCTAAGTCTCACCCAGACTTCAGAATTCAATCCCTAGGACTAGAGTTCAGGTCAGGTACCGACTTTCTTGAAGAAGCCCAGTAGATTTGGATGGTTCAAAGCAAAGCCAAAGAATTACTGTGTGTATACAGCTCATCACAAATTCAGAAACATGTATATTAGGGAATCTGCATATTTCCCCCCAAAATTAATGTACTATAAAAAATAAAAACAATACTTTTTATGATGCTTCATAAAACCATTTCAATTTATTCTGCCCACATATAATGCACATCACTATTATCACATAATTACCAGCATATTGTGAAAACATCAAATGTTTCTCAAAAGTATGGCTTTATTGTCACCAAAAGTAATTGTGCTATTAAAGGAATTAATAATTTTAAAAAATTATCAGTCATGTGGCTGCAGGAACTTATTAAGCTGTTATGCTCTTCCCATATTCTAGTCATCAGAATTTTTGTGATAGAGACTTTTTATTAATTTTAAGCTATAAACTGTGAATCATTATGACTAATGAAAAGGCTGAATATGAATTATGTCCAAGTTATAAATCTCTCAAAATGTTTCATTGGAATTACTAAAGCAGTCTTAACACTAGTCTCTGCCATAAAGCTGTTTACTTCTATCAAAATGTTTTCTTTCTTTTTTTTTAATTTTTGGTGCAAAACAATTCAATTCTAATGCACTCTCTTAGGAAGCAAAAGAAAACAGTTCTGACATACACTCTGCTGCAAAACAATAAACCAGTGTGGCATAGTGTTATGACAAGCACCGGGGGATTATTTTTTTTCTCCTATGACCCCCCCATCACAGCTACAATCATTTCACAAAATACAGTTTGCTGTTTCTAGATACAATATTCCACTCTCTCTTCCTTCTTACTCAAATCACAAGTTCAGGCCAAATAAAAGAATGACAACAGAACTTGAGAGGCAGGTTTTGTTTGTGGCACGTTGTTTCTGCTCAGGGTTGCCCCTACCCTGTCTCTACCCCAGCGCAACTGAAGTGCACACGTTCTGTTTTAACAGATGGGCCGGCTGGCGGCTGCCGGGCTGTAAAACAGGAACGCGGAATCTGCACCGAGTGGTATTGAACGGAAAGCTCGTAAAGTTCACGGACATAACCCTGACCCAGACAGGCCAGGCAGATGCAGACACGCTCCCCACACGCGCTCCCCACACACAGCCCCAACTCCAGGGCTCGTCTCTGACCAGCGGAGGTTCAAGGCTGAGCTGCCCTTCAGGTATTTCTACCTCATTCACCTATTAATTTTACACATACAAATACATACACACATGGCACATCCACATATGTACCTACACACATAGAACTCTATATATCGACGCTTCCTATTTAAATATCTAAATAGTCCCAAGTTTTAGAACCGAGTTTCTCTCCAGCACTCTCAGCCAGCTCTCATTCACGTCAAGTACGAATGACAAAGTAACACTGTACTAAATTCTTAGTCCATACAAAATATAAACTGCATGTATGTAATTCCTCTCAGAAAAACAAGCTGCTTTTACCATTAAGAGAAAAAGCCAAAACATCCTAACCCAGACCACTCACGCAGGAGGCGTCAGCTTCAGCCCCAGATGCCCCGAAGTCTGTTCCAACAACTTCATCACCAGACACAGGTGCTCGGCACACCCGCCGGCCTCGTTCCCGCCGCCCGGGGAAGCCGCGGCGCACCGGCGGGCGGATGCGGGGTCTGGCCAGGAGGGGCGCGGGAGGGCGGCTGCGGGCGCCGCCGTGGGGAAGTAACCACTCGGAGAAGTTTAACTGCGGACGTCCGTCTGCCCGCGAGCACCCAGGACCCGCCACTGCCGGCCCCGCTCCCGGCCCCGCCGACGCCGGACGGGGGCACGCGAGCTCCGAGCACCACCCGGGAGGCAGCGGCGGCCGGGCGGGGCGGGGGCCGCGTCCCGGGCTGGAGCCGCGAGTGCGGCGCGGGACGCCGGCCCCGGCCCCGGCCGCGTCGCGAAGCCACTCACCTTGCCCGCCGACTCCGGATCGCCAAGCGACGCTCCGCCGCGGGTCCGCGGTCCCGAGGAGTCCCGTGCCGAAGGCTGCTCGTGCGCCGGCGGAGCGGGGCGCATGGGCTCGGGCAGGCGCTCCGAGGAGCCCGCAAAACCGGCGCCCGCCCGCCGCCGCCGCCGCCGCCGCCGCCGCCTCCGACACTCACCCGGAGTGCGCTGACAACTCGGGGAAGCTGCTCAGCGAATGAGGCGTAGCGCCGGGCTGAGGCGACCAGGCTCCGGAGAGGGCGGGGCCTGAAGGCTGAGGGGCGGGGACAGCCTCCGTACCGCCCTGGGGGGGCGGGGCGTTTACTTGGCCGGCTACTGGCGGAATTTGCAGCCAATTGCGGTGGCGCCAGGATCCGGGGCGGTGGCGGGTGGCGCGTACCCCCGGGCCCCGCCCTGCAGCCTCTGTCCAATCGCTTGAGGCCGGGAGCTGGCTGCGGAGAACTGCTGCTGACGGGCAGTTGGCTGCTCCTTGGAGCGGTGGCCGCTGGCTGGTGCTGCGGGGCTGTGGTGGTGGGACCCGGACGCCTCCGGGGGTGGTGCGGCCGGAAAGGGCCTTGGCCTTGGGAGAGGTCGCGAGCCGCAGGGCCTTCGCCCAGCCGCAGCGCGTGTGCAGACTGGTCGACGACGCCTGTTTTTGGCGTCCGCTGGAGGCGCAGAATTTGGCTGCCCCAAAGGAGCCCCGGCCCTGGGGAGGAAACTGAGGACCCGGAAAGGATGAGTCCTAAGCCGGATCCTGCAACCCCCCCGTGGGGTCTGGGCCGAGGACTGAGCTCGGGCTCCCTGAGAAGGTGGTATTCTTGATCTCAGGTGATCTCCAAAACAGAACAGCGGCGTCGCAAACCCCTAGAGAGTTAGGTGCACGTGCCCTCCTCACCCTCGCTCTCAGCACCGTCGTCGCGGGGAACTGGGGACCCGGGACTGGGGACGGTATCAAGATACTGTCCCTTCTTCCCCAAACAGGGCGTCCGGGTACTTGCTCAAAACAGATCAAATGGGAGGTGCTGCTCAGAACCGGAGAGCCCCCCCCCCCCGCCACCCCAGTGCCATCCGCAGAGCTTGCCTCGGCTGCTTCGGTGGCTGTGTTGGCGCCTGGGGCTTCTGGAAGGGCTAGCATCAACTCGCTTGTAGACCAGAAGTGTCAGGGTGAGCCGCATTTATCCCGCTCTGCACTTTCGCCCCCTCCCACTTCGGAAGGGAGGCTGGGTTAGAGACGTGGAGCCAGCTCTGAAATAAAGACAACAGGGCAGATCTTGGGAACCCGAGTTCTTGGGGTCACTAGAGACAGGAAAGCCCCGGAAATGGATCCATGAGCGCTGCCCGCCCCACTGTCGGGGTGGCTGGAGCTGCTTGCTTTCTTGGAGGTGGTCTTTTCGGCCGCTTTTTAAGCCCTTATCCTGCGTGCAGCACGCACGCACACACACACACTCACACGCACGCACGTGCAGACACGCCACCCACTATAAATGTAGAGTCCGAAGCAGAGGGTTTGATGCTCGCACTTTGCAGCTGAGGCCTAGAATGTGCTCCAGTGGGTAGGCCTCCAGATGCCTGGAACTGCACCTGCCATGCTAGCTGGCATCCAAGCATGTGTGATTGGAAAGAGTACCCTGACACTTTACTGCACACCCTAAACTCTCTCTCTCTCTCTCTCTCTCTCTCTCTCTCTCTGAGACAGGGTCTCGCTTTGTAGTAGTTCAGGCTGGCCCTGAACTCACTATGTAGCCCAGGCTAGCTGCGAACTCACAGCAATCCTCCTGCCTCTGCCTCCCAAGTGCTGGGACTACAGGTGTGAGCCAACGTGCCCAGCATTATGGTATGTGGTACTGGGGATCATACTCTGGACCTTGCACTTACTAGGCAGATGCCAGAACCACTGAGCTAAATCCCCAGCCTCTTTAGATCATTGACTCTCTCAGATCCAAAAAGTCCTAAAACAGCCAAATGTTCACATATGGAACTGCAGGTGTTACTGCAGTGTCCCTGGCCTCCCTGGAGTCTTGCATCATGGGTGACCTCTCATGAGAGCATCCTGGTGAGGTCACCAGGGGAAAGGGAGGCAGGGTTGGCCTTTGACTGGGAAGGAATCAAATGGCCCCTGTGGTCTGAAATTAGTTTCAATTCTGTCTCTTCAGCACTTTCTCAGTGAGGAAAAGTCCATAGGCAGGCAGCCAGAGGACAAGAAAACAGCCTGGACAGTCCTTAGCAACCCTGAAAAATTGGTCATGATGCCTAAACTATACATAGAAACCTCATTGCCTAGTGAACTAAAGGACTAGTAGAAGTTTGGACTATCCTATTCAATTCCAGAACTGGTACAGATGCAGAACACCATCTCATTTGATTCCAAGTGTAACTCAAAATACTATACTATTGGATGGCTGAGAAGAATGGCCTGTGTCTACAAAGAATTAGGGGTAGGTAACATGAATGGAGTATACATCAAGTCTCTAACCAAGTTGAGATGGAGGTAGGGAAAGGGCTGGAGGTTCCGGACAGAAGTAAGAAGGCCTACAAGAAAGCTACTCCCCAATCTGGGTTCTCGCAGCAGGTTGGCTTTCTGTCACTCTGACAAAATACCTATGACAAGCTAAGTAAGAAAGGTATGTTTGGGTTTATAGTTTCACAAATTTCAGTGCATGCTTTCTCCTATGGTCCAGCACAGTACATCATGGTAGCAACATGAGATGGAACAAACTGTTCACTTCATCACAGCAAGGACACAGGAGGAAGAGGAGAGGCTGGCTACCCCACATCCCTTCAAGGGCACACCCTCCCTTCCACTAAGCTCCATTTCCTGAAGGTGCTACCATATCCTGTGCATGGGATGATGGTCAGCACTTGGGCCTTTTGAGGACATTCAAGATCCAGACTATAGCAAGCAAGGAAACTGGATCAGTTTTTTAAAATGTACTGTTCAGGGCTGAGGATTTAGCTTAGTGGTATGCCATCTGCCTTGCAAGTGCAAGGTTGAAAGTTTGATCCCTGAAAGACTTTATGAACAAAACCTCTATAACACCAGATCTAACAGAAGAAATCAACAAATGGGATCTCCTTTAATTAAAAAGCTTCTGCACAGCAAAGGAAACCACCACCACAGCAAAAAGACAATCAACAAATTGGGAAAGATTCTTTACTAGCTGTCTCTCAGACAAAGGCCTACTACCTAGAATATATAAAGGGCCTAAAAAAATCAGTCCCCCAAATTAAAGACCCAGTTAAAAAATGGGCAGCTGAAAAGAACAGATACTTTACAGAGGAAGAAGTAAAAGCAGCCAAGAAGCATATGAAGAAATGCTTGACATCACTGGTCATTCCAGAGAGGCAGATGAAAACAACACTAAGATTTCATCTCACTCCACAAAGAATGGCTGCTATCTCAAAATTAGCATCAAATGCTGGTGAGGCTGTGGAGAAAAAGGAACCCTTCTCCACTGTTGGTGCGAATGTAGACTGGGACTACCTCTATGGAAGTCAGTGTGGAGATTCCTAAAAAAAAACCTAGGATTAAAGGTCTTATTTGACCATGCTATTGCCCTGCTAGGAATATACACAAAAGAATTAAGAGAATCATATCATAGTGACAGATGTGGACCCATGTTTATAGTAACTCAGTTTGTGATAGCTCAGTCTTGAAAACAACCCAAATGCCTATCAACTGGAGACTGGCTAAAGAAGATGTGTCTTTTCTATAAAATGGGATAGTACTCTACCTTAAAGAATGATAAGTTTGAGTCATTTATACTCTAATGGACATAACTTCAGGATATACTCATAAATGAAATAAATAGGTCACAAATTTGTAAATATCTTATCTGTTCTCTGGTATGAGATACTGAAGATGTTAATGAGTTCTAGAATGTATGATGGATATTGTGAAACAGAAAATATTCAAAGGGAAATATGGTGGAGAAGTCAGTAATGAGGGGTAGAGAAAAAATGTGATGGTAAAATGTAAAAAAAATGTGATGATAAAAACGGGAAACAAAGCTTATGTATTTAGGACTGGGGGATTGTGGGGTCGGTAGGGGAATGAGAAAAAATGAAAATTAAATTGTGTCATATACTGGTACAAATTCCCAATATTGAGTATGATTATGATGTGTATATACAATGTATCAATAAAGATAAAAATATTTTTAAAAAGAAAGTTTGATCCCTGGTAGTGAAAAAAGAAAAAAATGGTATTCTGTTTGCTTTCATGAACTTCTGCAAACTACTCCACTGAAAGTTGCTGTGAAACATCATCTTTAACTGGAATTACCAGGAAACTCTCATGGAAAAAAATGTATGTCCATAGATTTCCCCCCACACAACTATAAAGTCTGCCAACACTGCTTATCATAGTCACACCCTGTGAAGATTTTCCTTAATAGATACCAGTGATTATTTTTAAAATAGCCTTGCTGATAGCAGCAACTGTATTAACTATAGTATTTACTTTAGATAAGGAAAAAAGAAATAAGGAAAATTTCCTTTTGTGGTGTAAGTTAGAATTAAACAGGTGACTTTCATATCCTGATTTCCAAGGTTTTCATTTTGTTTCATACAGACAAGCTCATTCATTTTTCTTGGACAAATAACTGCTCTCACTTTTTGTTGTATAGTGGATGATGGGGGAAAGACAGCATGTTCCAGCTACATTTATATTTCCACTGTCTTTTATTGTAAAATAAAATATTGTAAAATAGTTTTCAGTAAAATCATATCCCTTGGATGCAGTTCCCCTAATGATCTTTTGAGTTTGGGCTATCCTGACATTCCACAAGGGAAAATGAGATCTAGTTTTAGTACAGGAGCTCATGCTAATACTAGCTGTATAAAATAATAAAATAAAAAACATAGAAATCTAGATGTGGAAATCACTTGTTTAGTTCCACCTATTTCATGAAAGGAAATTTTATTCAGAGGCAAAAAGAAGTTTCTGGAACATCTTGAGAGTGCTTGGTTGGAACCATGGGAGCAGAGCTTGTCCCTTTGTAGATAGTAGGAAAGTTTGCACTCAGATATTGTCACCCCTCTCTGGCAATATTTTAGAGCTTTCTAAATTTCAATAGAACTTGACTGGTGTGAGCTATGAGTTCTAATGGGAGCAGTTGCCATGGTGAGTGTTGCTGGCAGTTGCTTAACCTTTGTTTTACCCTTCTCTGGTCATAAAATGGCAATGGCAGAACTGGTCCACTGTGTTTCACTGCTCAAGGGGGCACCCAAGACACTGATTATGAGGCACGCTGCAAATGGTTTACAGTTCTGCCAATAAGTGGGAGAAAGTGAAGTAGAAGTAGGAAAATAATACTCTGAACCATTCTTGACACATAGAGTTTCCTTCTGCTTCAATCTCATTGGGTTTTTGCCCTCTAAGTGGATGTTGGGGAAAAGGCCCCTTTATTTTCCTTCTCTGATGTCTTGGAGGCTGTTAATGGGATAAAGACACCAAAATAGGAAGAATTGTAGAAACAGATTAGAGTGCAGGAAAATTTCACTGAAGTAGATACTTGATCCTCACCACTTTTTTTCAACATGTTCATTTTGATAATTGTTCACAATTTGGGGAAGTTTCATGAAAGATCTTAGCAAAAAATGCAGACATTTCTAAATTACTGTCAGAAGGTATAGATTCTAGTAATGGTTCTACTCTGGATTTATTCTGAGACCGTGGGCAAATCACTAATGTTCTGTGTACTAGTTTCCCATATATGATACTGCAGTGACAATTCTGACCAATTTTACTGAAATAGAGATAACTAATATATCTGAAATATGAATTGCTACATAGACTATCAAATATCATATAGGTGTTTGGGTAATTACAGTAAACTGTTAGCTTATATTCAACAACTAGGAGATATTATTGTGACAGAGAGATTTTTCTGGTGCAAAATCTTCAGCCAGTGTGACAACACCCAAAGATAGCATTATCTCATTACATTTGAATGCCAAAACTACTTCCCCATTTGAGAATTGTGTCCCTACAGGTCCGACTCAGTTAAAACATGCTAACAGAAATGGGTAGGAAAGGGAACTTGGGGTTTCATCGTGCATTCCACACAAGAAAAACTACTTTGAACTTCTTTCAAACTGATGCCACTGAGGACAAGCTCCTTGGAAGAAGACTGCAATGGACTTGATGATGTCCTGACATAAGGCTTGAAAAACTGGTCAGGAATCCACCAGGGAATAAAAAAACTCCAGTTTAAAAACTTCGAAACAAAACCAGTAACCCTGAAGGCTAGGCAACTGTGTGGAAAAGGAAAATCATGTGTTTGGATGAAAACTGGAATCTATCAGAAGGAATCTATCTTCAAAGCAACAGAAGCAATAGGATGTCTACGTATGAGATGACTTATTAGGAGGAGTTCGCTTACGTGGTAATGTAGGCTGAGCAGTGCCACAGCTATCCTGCAAGCTAAGAGCCAGGAAAACTAGTAGTTTAACTCCAGCCTGAGTCTGAAAGCTCAAGAACCTGGCGAGCCAATGGGATAAATCCCAGGCCAAGTGCAGGAAATGACTCAGGTCCCGGCTACATTCTTGTCAGAAGCTACGTATTCTAATAGCAGGCAGGCAGGAAGCAAATGCTTGAATTCCTTCTCCCTCTGCCTTTTGGGTCTGTTGACACCTTCAGTAAATTGGATGATTCCTACCCGCATGGGGGAAGGCAATCTGCTGAGTCCCTCTGTTCAGAGGCTGATGATGATTGATCTGGACACTCAATTGCACAGCCAGCTTGACACATGACATTAACCATCACGAATAAAAGCTTGAGTTTGTCCTCTACTTCTTACTGTGAGACCTTGGACATGCACCTCAGTTTCCAGACCAAAGGAAATAGATGTGGAGGTGATTGTGTTTGTCTCATTACTTTGCCATGGAGCTCACATGAAAGCCTAGTCCAGGGCCGGGTTTATAGGGGCCCCTCTACAGAAAACAGGTCCTAACATTCATGCAGTACTTATTACATGTCAAGCTCTATTTTAACTATTTAGTATCTAAACCTCAACCTGATCCTTGTGATAGGGTAATACTGCTGCCACACCTCTTTATTAGGGTTTCTAAGATGAAGGACTGTTCTAGGAATGATATCCTGCTGTGTGCTAAAAGTCAGAAGTCTCTTTTTCAAGGAACTAGAGAAATTATAGGAAACTTTATTTTTCCACAGGCAATCTCATTCTTGAACATAATAAGAAAGAAAATGTCATAAGAAGTTATCACTGCCTTGCTTCCATGTGTACAGAACTAATCCATATCTCGTCTAAGAGCCTGGGTTGCATTGGGCATTTGGTTAGCACATAAATCACAGTAAAGCAATGGAGGGATTCAGAGTTTGGATTCAGATAGAGCCATAGGAAACAAGTCGTGTTGCAAAATCCCCAGTCATTTTCAGGTCTTATGGTAAACTCTTAAAAGATTTGGGCTTCTAAACAGTGTGCTCATCATTTGATTCTAAACTTAATGGGAGTTAGTTCCCTTGAGGAAACAGTTCTGAAACAAGAACTGGACAACCAAAGAGTGAAAAAAGTGGATCATCCCTCATAAGTGAATTGTATCATTAGTTATTATGAATAACCCAAATTATGACAGATCCATGTGTAAGTACACCAGGAAAAAGTAGCCAGGAGCTACAGTACACACAATTGTTTATTACCCAAGAGAATCCAGGTGCTAATGTGAATGGTATTGCATCTGTGAAATGCTGAAGCTCACAAAGGATCAGAGGATAAAATGCCAAATAAAACAAAACAGAAGGAAATGATTTTGATTATGTTACATTTATATATAGCCTTTTATTTTACATTTTCAAATTGCTTTTCAGTCATTGGCTTACTCTTCACAGCACACTAGGGGAAAACATTCATGCTGGTATCCTCTGTGCATAGCTGATGCAGCTGAGCCTGGAAGAGCTAAGGTGTTTTGTCCAAGAGCACAATATGGGTAGGGAGCGACATCGCTCGTTTATTCAATCATCCATCTATTCAGTACTCCCTTGGCACAGCACCGGAGTCTGTGTGTTGGCAGTGGGGAGAGGTGGGTAATGCCTGTGTGGCCTCTGCTTTGTAGGAGCTTGCAGTCTGTCGGGAACTAAGTGGTGTATGGATCGGGAGTTCTACAGGTAGCAAGGACCAAGGTGCAGAGGAGGAGAAGGTGTGAGTTTGTTAAGATTGCTAGAGAGAGTAAAATTCAAGAGCCATGAGGGATGGGTGGGGTTTTGATAAGTGGAGGCTGTCTGTGGTGAGAACAACTGGGGTGTGAACGGGAGCCAATTCAGGGCTAGTGGAGAATGTCTACAGCAGAGCAGTTACAGAGAAAGGGCTGGAGAGTAGGAAGAGCAGGTCTTTTAGGTCACTGGATGCCCCGTTAAAGTATATGAATTTCAGCCTGTTATCATTGAGGGTTGGACCCTTTTCAGACTCCTTCCATTCTTTCACTCATTACCATGTGTTCTTAATGTTAATACATACTTATCCATGGTATTTTTTTCACATACTGGTTTTGCTAAGAAGATACATATTATTCTTCCAAGAATGGATGAGAAAAGTTGATTCACTTAGCAATTGAGACGTGCCCATGCGATCGCATAGCTAATAACTGGTAAGGGTGCAATGTGAAAGCAGGGTTCCTGACTTCCATACAGAGAGACAAATGGGAAGAACAGGTGCAGATTCTAGAGCATGACTCAGGATACCCGTCCAATAATGTATCCCTCAGCTTAAGGTCTTTCCCGAAATAGTAAGGACATAGGAGGGCAATAAAATTAATTCCTTGGCATCTAGTTTATTTTTTGTCTAAAATCAGCTCCAGGTTAAAAAGAAAAACAAAGGATATATTCTCATATTTTTTTCCTACCCTACAAATATTTGCATTTGGATGACAATAGTCTTATTGGTATCTTTGATACATACTGGTCTCACCTTAGTCTTTCTACTAAACCAGAATCTCTGTGGAGTTGGACAATTTAATCTGCATCCTTTCCCCTTAGTCGTTGCAACCTAACCCATCTATTTTTGTGCCCTAGAAGGTCTCCATCTCAGCTTGACACTTGGTCCATCAAGAAACAGTTTTCCTTCCTCTGGATTCAGGCTACTAATTAGCAGTTAGACTGTTTAATCATCAAGACTAAAATACAAGTAAAAATACCATCGTCAACCCAAAATATTTAGAATGGAAACATTTGCTTGTTAAAACCTTCCTACAAAAAAAAAAAACAAAAGAGATCCTCTGAGGAGGTGATGGCTACTTAGGTGACATAAAAATTCAAACAAAATCAAACATATTAAATAGGATGCTTCTCACTTATTTGATTTTGAGGAATAATTTTTTGGAAAGTTGCTGTGCATAATCAGTAAACAAGCCTTTTTCTAAAGCAGATATCTGCCACAAACAATATTCTGATGTTGTCCATCAAGACAACTGAGAAACCACAAAATCAAGCATTTGAAATCCTGAATCTGAGACACAATACTCTCCTTGTTTGTCACCCTTTAATCCTTCCTTTGGCTCTGCCCCAACTTTATGGCCCAATTATGAAGATTCATGAGTAAATGCTAGAGTGTTTCTTCATGTTTGTTTTAATTTTGTTTTGTGTTTGAGGAAGTTGAAAGAGAGAAAGTCACGTTAACATGTGAGGTTGATTAAGATTCTTCCAAGCACTTATGGCTCTTGAAAGATATGGCAAACACATATTAGTCCAAAAATTTGTACCTGATTGCTGCCTCCTCTTAAAAAGCATTATGACCTTTTTCTCTTTTTTTCAAGGAGAATAGTGGGGTGTGATACAGGTGACTTATGTTTCACCAAGGAAGGCACTGAAATGAATTCATGATGCTTCAGCCTCTGGATCTGCCAAACAGAAGAACACTTACCTTGAGATATTGGGGAAACAGAATTTTGAATGACTCAGAGGAAATCAGAGCCTTCTATAATCATTTGCATCTTTTTTACAGGGGAAAAATCCACAGTGTACACTTCTGGAGACTTTCTATGTTGATGGAAGAAAGTGTTAAGGATACTTAAGTGAATCCCACTGGGGCATGTATTAGCATTAATTTCTTCTAACTATTGAAACAAAACCTGTGTGGCTCTTTCTCCCCCTAAAATGTTCAGCAGAA
Organism: Thryonomys swinderianus; assembly: GCA_004025085.1. Lineage (NCBI taxonomy): Eukaryota > Metazoa > Chordata > Mammalia > Rodentia > Thryonomyidae > Thryonomys > Thryonomys swinderianus. The sequence goes on from PVIC010004412.1 coordinate 18,764, forward strand.
GCACTAGAATTCTCAAAGATTGCTGAGTGTGAAATATGATGAGATTAACCATATTTTAAAGCAATAACTGTGCATAATAGATAATTTTCTGACCAGTGAGGCTCACTGTGCTGAGGTGGTTTTCATCAGAGCTTCTGAATTCTGATCAAGGCTAATATCTGTCCCAGGCAGGAAATGTTACATGTTAAGTAAAAATGACATTTTCACTTGCCACCTACCAAGGGTTAGTTTGGGGGTCCCTGGAAACTGGCATATCAGCTGATCACACGCTGCAATCTCTGCAGGGAGCTTGATAGTCTTACCCTGAATCAAGGACCTAAAGTCAGTGAATTATAGCAGAACTGTAGGTATCTTCAGGCACTCTTCACAGCAAGTGCCACAGTGTCATACATGGGATTCATACTCCCAGAATATCTGGTGAATAGAATTTAATTGTTAGCTAGTTCTGAACTTAACCAGAAAAGACAACTGCCTTGGGAAATACAGACTAAACCCTCAGAGACCAAAGAAGAAAAAGCACAGTCAGGGTCAGGTGACCCAAAAAGTCCTGCTACTTAGGATTCATGACTCACATCAGCTACTGGAGTCATCAGAGGAGAGATTCTCATTCAGAGTCACAGAAAGCATTGAATTGTAAATGAATTGGAATATGTAAAATGAACCTGGCCCTTTAAGCTATGTGACCTTTTCAAAGCAAAACGAAAACAAGTGAAAAACATTTGTTTTCTGTCCCCCTTTTCTAAGAAGCTGAGTATATAGTGCACATGACTGTAAGTCCTGGATCTTTACAAGATCAGGTTACAGATTCATGCCCTACCTTTCCCTTCTCTCTCCTCCCCAGTGTGAAATAGTATGAACGGCAGGTTTTGAGCACATACTCTTTCAATCCCATGGGAAAAATGAGGAGAGGCTAAACGTTGCTGTGCAGAGCTCATCCGTAAATTAGAGAACATCTTCAGGCCTCACATCAGCAATGGGCAAGTAGCAGGAGCTTAAAGACTTGTATGGACATGCACAGACAGGTCCAAAGATTTTTCAGATGAGTGTTTCTATAGGTGTAGTTCCTAACTGCATTGGGGGGGGGTGATAAACTGTCCTTTAATAAGGGAAGGTTAGCAAACCCCTATTTCAGGACTGTTTTATGGACTTGTTTAATGCCACACTGGCCCTGTTCTCCCTGTGACTGCAATCTATGCCTGCTTATTAGTCTGGCTAGTGAGGGGAATTGCTATACTTTGGTGTTGAGAAAAGATCTTTAAATCATGACAAAGGTTTCAGGAAGTCCTACTTAAGTGTTTATTTTGGTGTTTGTCCATTTTAAAAGGCTGTGACTAGGACTTCATACCTGTCTAATAAGCATGCATAGAACATTTTTATGTTTGCTGACTGTTTTACAGTCCCCATTAGTCTCCACAATACCCCTTGGGGGTGGGTCAGTATCACTGCCTACAGTTTACATATGAGGAAATTTAAAACACAAAGGGATTATGTGATTTGTACAAGGTCACATGGCATGCATACCTAGCTAATAAAAAATGAGTGCAAAGCTTTTTTCAAATACAAAATGCTTATAAATGTTGGGTACTACTAGTAGCCATGATCCCAGGATGAGTAAAATACTATTTAGGAATAAGGTGCTCATACATGCTCTACAAATTAATTTTTTAGAGCCAGGCGTGGTGGTGCATGCCTATAATTCCAGCTCTTGGAAGACTGAGGAAGGAGGATTGCCATGAGTTTGAGGCCAGCCTCAGCTACATAGTGAGTTCAAGGACAGCCTGCACTACATAGTAAGACCCTCTCTCAAAACAACAGCAGAAAAGATGAATTGTTTTAACCTCAAACTGACTTTTGCAATAGTAACTCTTGAACCTGGCCCCAGTAATGTCTCTAGAGATTTAGAAAATGCAAGCACCGGGACCCCTACTCAACGTACAGGATCACAATCTGGGAACTAGATAATTTGGACCTTGAAAAAAGCTCCAAGAAGGCTTCTGATGGTCATCAAGAATCAAAACCCACTACTCTGTAATAATAATACTCTCAGTAATGTCACAAACAATTACAAAACAGTGGAGAGAATATCCGGTGTTTTCCAGGGATTTCTCTACCCAGTTCAGAATTACTAGTCAAAGAACCAAGTTCATAAAATCAGCTATAGTTAGCAATATGAATTTCAGGAAGTCATGCAGAATTTAAAATTTATTTAATAAGGTATATAAATTAGCCCTTAAATTAATGGTTTACTTGGTATTTTACTGGTCTAGTCCCAGATATTACAGGTTCACTTTAATATTTCTGCCCTAAGTATCCTGTGTTTTTTTATAATCCGCACTGTAAGTTCTACCTGCCCATCTATCTGTCTGTCAGAAATTTATTGAACACTTGCTATATGGAGATTTCAGGATGAAAATAATAACCTTTGCTAATAAGTAGTTTATAATGAAGTAATAAAAATAGATATAGGCAAAAGCAACAAAGCAACCAACCAATTAAACCTAAGTCATACATATTAAATAATCAAACTGTGTAATCAAAGTGGATAAGCATTATTTACAAAAAGTGGAAACAGTTCAAGTGTCCATTAACTAAGAATGGATAAATAAAATGCAAGCTATTCAACAGTGAAACAGAATGACATACTGATATAGACCCCAGCTCTGATGAACCTTGAAAACAGTGTGCTAAGTAAAAGACACTGGTCACAAGGGACCATATATCATATGATTCTATTTATAGGAAAAGCCCAGAGTAGGCAGATGTGTAGAGACAAGAAATAGATTATGGGTTGCCCAGGGCTGAGGAAGGACTGGGGAAATATAGAGTGATTTTTAGTGGAAAGTGGTTAGGGAGGTGAATAATACGTTAAAAAATTAACTGGGGTGACAGTTGCATAGCTTTGCTGACCATACTAAATACCATCACACTGTGCATCTTAAATGTGTGGATCATATGGTGTTGGAATGATATCTCTTAATGAGAGACAGTGAGAGAGAGAGAGAGAGAGAGAGAGAGAGAGAGAGAGAGAGAGAGAGAGAGAGAGAGAACAATAAAAACTTGCAGGAAAAAGTGATCTAGATTAAAATAAAACAGTGAAAATTTTTCTGAGAGAAATGGCCTTTGAGGTGGGTGGAGGAAGAACTGCATGCTCCAGGACACAGGCAAAGTGGTGGTGCTTTCTGAAAGGAGAAGTTGTCTGGAAGAGACAGAGTTGAGGGTAGACGTGAGGTGTAGCAGACAGTGGCTAGAGGCATCGCTTTTCTGGCCACACGGAATTCTCCAGGTGGTTTTAGTTCTGTGGCTCAGGAAGAGCAATGAGAGTTCCCCAGTGGCTCGGTGAGACTGTGATCTGGAAGAATAACTGGTGACGCTCACAAGGTGACAGACAATGGGAGTGGGGGACAGTAGACAGGTGAGATCATTTAGGAAGGAAAGCTATTGAAATGTACATTTGAGAGACCAGGAGACCTCAAGGGTGGCAATAGCAGTGAGGACTGAAACCAAGAGACAGATTTGAAAAACCAGTTAAGAAGGGCCAGAGATTTAGCTCAGGGTTCCAGCACCTGCCTTGCAAGTGCAAGGTCTTGAGTTAGATCCTGGTAACTACATACAATGCTGGGCATGGTGACTCACGCCCACCAGCAATCAATACCACATACCACAGTGCTGAGCGCGGTGGCTCATGCCTGTCATCCCAGCACTCGGGAGGCAGAGGCAGGAGGATTGCTGAGTTCGAGGTTTGTTTAGGCTATATAGTGAGCTCAGGGCCAGCCTGAACTACAAAGCGAGACCCTGTCTCAAAAAAACAATACAGAACAACAACAACAACAACAAAACAGTTAAGAAGAAGACCTACTCCCAGTAACACTGGGAGTAGGTGAGAAAGCCCAGGATATTATAGCACAGTATCCCACCCCTCCAGGTTGGAGATGGAATCCAGGGACATTCTACCATAGAACTGCATCTCTAACCCTTTTTATTTTTAATTTTGAGAGAGGATCTTGCTAAGTTGTCCAGGCTTGTCTCATGGCTGTGATCTTCCTGCTTCAGCCTCCCAAGTAGCTAGGAACACAGGCTTATATCACCACATTCAGCAGCACAATATCTTAGAACACATGAGAGCTGAGGTATATTTTTGATATGCTATTTAGAATCTTAGTGTAAAAAATTGTTTGAATAACACCTGACAGCCAAACTGTAGCTCTCTAGCATCTTGTTGATGGTGACTTAATCAGAGAGATCCTTTAAAAACAGCAATGTGCCCTGTGAAGCAAGGATGGACTGAGAAGAGAAATACTCTCTGCCATTCTGTGGGCACTTCCAAAGCAGAGGTCTGCTTGCTAGAGACAGAGCAGTTGTTTATGGCCTGTTCTGAAGAGCTGAATGTGCACATCTTGCTCAGATAGCCTCCCTGGAAACACTTCTTTGGTGTGATCAACTTGGATTTACTGCCAGGGCGATACCTCCCATCCAACACCCACACTGCCTCCTAGCTCAGTCCTTACCAACAGGTGTTCATAAGCAACACTTTGTTTTGCTTCTAATAAGAGTGCAGGCTCTGAATAACATAGGGTGAATGTATCATACATTATAACTTTTCACCTGCAGGTGTGTTTTGAGATGATAGAATCTCAAAGATGACAGAGAGGAGGATTTTCTTTTAACCATAGAAGGCCACACCCATGCTTTCCACTAAGGGGGCCAGACAGACCCCAGGTAAGGACAAAAAAAAAAATAGCCTCCACTGTGGGCTTTGGAAGGTGGTGCAATGTCACTGCTTGCTGCTGGCAGAATTTGCTGACAGTGTCCCCGACAAGCGCCTCACAGCAGCTCCCCAACGAGGTGGCGCCATTTTGAACACCAGTCACCGATATGAGGTACTAATCCGTGCCTATCAGTGAACAATGACTAGACAATCCATGTCCACTGACATCTGTCAGCAGAGCTGACCGCAGTCATCTCAGGTGGGACAAATCCCAGCAGCCTCCTTGAGGTTGCAGGTTCATACAGGGGCTTTGCAACTAAGCAATGAAAAAGGGATCCTTAAACCACAGCCCTCTACAGCCCCCAAGATGGATCCATCTCCAACCACAGCTGGGGAGTGACCATGTTTAAGCAGAACCCCAGAGGGCAATGGAAAGGAACGCAAAAGAAAGGAGAGTAGATGGCCTGGATTGTACAAGGCGGAAGTGGGTTGGCTTTGACTCATTGTATGACCTTGTACAGGTCACATCACTGTTGTCCTTGTGATAATATAGATAATAATTCCATCCCTATTTATATATGGGATTGTGAAAAAGAATAAAGAATATATTTTTAAAAATGGTTGCCAAAAAAATAGAAAATGTTATGCAAATTATGTAATGTCAATTATTACTGCCCTATTTTATTTATAAATGATGAAAGAGAATAACAACAGATTTGGTGGTAGGATTTCAGTCTTCATTTCCTGATGCCTCTGTAGTTCTGCGCAGAGCACACTGCTAGTGTTGGATCTGGCAGGTTCCCCAAAGCCAAGTGTTAAAGGCCTGCTCTTCAGCACTGCTGGGAGGTGATGGGACACAGGAGGCGGGACCTCGGGAGAGGGAGGTCGTTTGAGGAGCAGGCTCTTGGGGGGGGGGGTGTTGAGGTCAGAGCCCCTTCTGCCTTGCTCTTTGCTTCTTTGCCACAAAGAGTCTAGCAGCTTCCTCTGTCACATGGCCCCTTTGTGGCACACTGCCTCATCACAGGACTAAAAGAAACAGGGCCAGCCAACCATGGATTGAAATCCATAAAACTATGAGTCAAAATAAGCCTTCTCTCTTTTAATCATGTCAGGTATTCTGTTATAATAATGGAAGGCTGATTAACACGCTCATCTCCAGATTTGACTCCCCCTTCCCAGTCCATTCTGAGAAGCTCTCCTGGTGGAAAGTCATCTTCAGTGTGAGAGCCAAAAGCCCTGGCATCTGAGCAGGCCCAGGCCCTGGGTTCCTCTCATCCCCTGTCTTTGTGTCTCCTGCTGCCAAGAGCTACTGCCCATGTTGTGAAGGTCTCTTCTTCCTCCTTTGTGAGACGTCTGACTGAGGTGAACATTGGCCCCTGCAGAAGCATTCTCGCTGTCAAATAGGGATTTCAGAAGATACCACCAGAGCATAAAAAAGATGTCACGATGTATGCTGAGCATGTCTTAATCTGGGTCTGTAACTATATTCTTGTTTCTGCTGAAAAGCACAGTATGCTTCTAACCAAGGCACATCCACTTATCTGATGGTGCTGTCAGTAATAGGAAAAGATGGCTTTACAGATTTGGCGGGGAGGAAAAAGAAGATTTATTTCCAAGCTTAGAAGATTTATCTTTTCCAGATATGCAAAAACCAGTCATAGCATTGAAAATATATAAATGAAAAGTGATCATGTTCCTTGAACAGAAGGGACCCTTTTTTTGGTGGTACTAAGAATGGAACCCATGGCTACCACTGAGTTATATCCACAGCCTTTTAAGTTTTTTATTTTGTTTTGAGAAAGGATCTTGCTAAATTGCCCCAGCTGACTTCCAATTTGCAATCTTACTGCCTCAGCCTCCCAAGTCTCTAGGATTACAGGTGTGCACCAGCTTCTGGCTCAGAAGGAACCACTATTGACTTCAAAATAACAATGAAGGTTTATACAGATCTCAGATCCATAATCTAAGAAAGATAATTTGAAAAAGGCAGCCAGCAGTGGGACCATCAGCCCCTGACTTGTCCTTTATGGTGAGGCAATGTCTCCATTCAAATGAATGTCTTACACCAACTGTTTTATCTCCCCTCTTTCTCTTTATTCCTTCCCACTATTATTAATGTTTAAAAAAACATTGAGCATAACTAAGAAGCCTGAATAGGGAATTGTGCATAATTATAGGGTCTACAACAGTGACACAGGGTCTTCCCCCTTCACTATTCAGAATCATCCATACTGCTCTTCCTTCTTTCTCTGGACAGTTGAGATAGCATAACACCAGGGTCCTTTATTTTTCTTGAAGGAATCCCTTGGCCTTAGTTTAATTACAGGTTATAAAACATACAGAAAGACATGTTTTCCTTGTACTTAGATAAAGTACCTCGATACATGAATAGAATAAAAGGGTGAAATGTTTAAGTTTTATCCGTAAGAGTTACTTGGTAAGGTGAAGAAATTGAAGACTTCTAAAACTCCAAGACTATGACCAAGCAGGATATATTGTCTCGCTCCTGCCAGCCAAGAAGTTGTCTTACGTGGTTAGGTGAGAATTCAGTGCCATCTCCACATTTTCTTTATTATTGGCATAGACAAACCTGACACTGCTGAAACTCCTAATTTGAAAATGCTTGTTTTCAGAGGAGGATCCATGTCAAATGCAAGGATCTTGCTAGTTTGCAAGACAACAAATGTCATGCAGAACAAAAGATGGATATCAGAAGCCAGCAAGTACATGGGAATAAATCCCACAGTCTGTGGTTACTGAAAGTCTTAATTTCCACTAACTTTAAGAGTGTGACTGGCTTTATTTTGACAATAATTTCATAAAGAAAATATGGGGTGAGATGGAGTTATACCCTTAAACTTAGCTTCTCTGGTAGTTTTTCCATGTGTTTTTCGTTTGTTTTGTTTTGTTTTGTTTTGTTTTTGTGGTATCAGGGATTGGAGTCGGGTCCTTGTGCTTCCAAAGTAGGCGTGGCACCACTTGAGCTAAATCCCAGCCCTCTCCGGTAGTTCTTTCTAATTTCAATTGCCTGTGTTACCCAATTTCTCTTAGCATTAAATTCCTAATAAAGAATATATCACAGCATATCAATTGCATGGTTGAGAAATAAATTGTTCTGAATAAGAGTTTCCCAACAGTCCCATGATGACTGGACATCTCTAATCCATGAAGTGTTTGCTAAAATTGTTTCCTTCTGTCTCACCTCAGTGACCAAGGCACGGGTTTGCCTTCTGTTCTTGTCGCTCAGTGTTTCTGTGCAGTGTGGCTCTGCACTGAAGTCACCCAAGACCAGGGCAGTAAGGCTGTGTTGGTGTGTTGTGAGTAGCACCAAGAAACCACAAGGCCAACTTGTCTTGAGCTCATATTGTCTCCCCTTCTTGGTGCTACTGAATCACGAGGAACAGCTACTTTTGACCTATCTTGTTTCTAAAGATAGAATGTTTCTCACAAAGAGTAATTCAAATAAAAATTTCAACATGAGTAAGGATGCTCTTGACTCTCAGTATGGATGGACCTGTGACTGGGTGTCTTCTTATTGCTTCTCAGATCTATTGGCTGGTACTGCTCCCACGTGCTGCTATTCTTCATCTTTTGTGTGATTATAATATTCTCCCCCTTTCTGGAAGGTTTATGCTCTTTTAGTGTTTAGAATTCAGAAGTTTAGCTTTGGTTGTCATTTTTGAACCCATCAGGGCTTAAACTGTACTGACCAAATTAGACCATTCTCTGTTGGCTCTGCCTTCATGGGTGGCATGGATTTCTGTGCCAGTGAGAGGGGTAATATTGGTGCTAGGTCCCAGGTTTGGGTCACAGCATCAAGGTGTCTTGGTCTCTGTGGTCTCCGTCTTGGCGCAGTGTGTGTCTGTGATGAAAATGGATTGATGTGGCTCCCAAAATCTCTTAGAGGCTGCTAAAAGCTGTTGTCCAGGTTCTTAACTCTTCTAAGATATGCAGAAAGCCATGGCTGCCTCCTTTTGTTCTATGCAGCATGGCTGAGCCCATAAAATACAGCTGGTCTTTGGGTCTTCTCTGGACGCTTCTTAGAGGCTCAAATGAGAAAACTTTGATGCAATATACTTCAATATACAAACACTGTGACCATGTGCAAAAACTTCCTGGAGACAGAAAGTCTCTGTGTCTTTACTCATCTTCCTACTACAATTTCACTTCAGTTTGCTCTTCCTTCTCTCCTTACCTCCTTAGAGTGGTTCTCAATAAGAACAAGTGAGCATTTGTAGTAGTTTCCAATTGCTATTTTAACAAATGATCATAATCTTGGTGGCTTAAAATAATACAAATGTATTCTCTTATAGTTCTATAGTCTAAAAGACAGAAACCAGTTTCACTTGACTAAGGTTAAGGTGCTGGCAGGACTTGTTCCTCCTGGAGGTTCTAGAGGAGAATCTGTTTTCTTTTGCCTTTTCTAGTTTTTGGAAATCACTAACATTTGTAAGCCCATGACCCCTTCTCTGTGTCACTTTACCTCTTGCTTCCATTATCACATTTCCTGCTTCCTCTTCTGTAGTCCAATCTCCCTCATCTTCCTCTTAGAAGGACATGTGATTAAATTTAAGACCCACCTGGATAACCCAGGATAATTACTTCAGTGCAAGAGGCGACTTAATCACATCTGCTAAGTTCCTTATGCATATAAGTAGCACTCATAGTTTCCAGGGATTAAGGCCTGAATGTCTTTGGGAGCTTTTATTTAGCTGTCAGTAGTCTTGATTTCTTAGTTTCAAATCCAGTGTCTTCTTTTCTGCCCCTGTCCTAATTTTCTTGATAGTTAAAGCTATCCATTCCTCTTGGAAGAGCTCCTCTTGTGACTTTCACAATGTAATTATCATTGATAGGATATCTCCTTTCTCCTACAATGTAAGCCTTGAGAATAGAGGTTCTGGTGCACACACACACACACACACACACACACGTGTGTGAGCACATGTGTGTGTGTGTGTCTTACTGCAGATCATGAGCCAAATCCCCATTTTTAATTTTTAAAAAATTTTTGAAGGAAATATTATTTCTATTTTTTAATCTTTAATTTTTTTTTTTTGAGACAGGGTCTCGCTTTGTAGTTCAGGCTGGCCCTGAGCTCACTATGTAGCCCAGGCAAGCCTCAAACTCAGCAATCCTCCTGCCTCTGCCTCCTGAGTGCTGTGCTGACAGGCGTGAGCCACCACGCCCAGCACTGTGGTATGTGGTATTGATTGCTGGTGGCCGTGAGTCACCACGCCCAGCATTGTATGTGGTTACCGGGATCAAACTCAGGACCTTGCACTTGCAGGGCAGGCACTGGAACCACTGAGCTAGATCTCCGGTCCCATAATCTTTAAATTTTTAAAAATTGTTTATTTGTATATTTTACATAGAATTTATGATCACATTCATCACTGAAAATTTGTACCTTTTTATTTTTGAGAGTCTGGCTAAAGGTGCCTACCCTGGACTTGAACTTGAAATCCTCCTGTTTCAGCCTCCACAATGCTGAGATTTAGAGGTGTGCACCACCATTCCTGGCAGGGTCCTTGTCTGTTTTGTTTGGTGTTCTAGTTTTAGTGCTTAGAATAGTACCTGATGCTATCAAGTCAGTAAAGTCATCATAAGAGAAATTGGATGTAGTTACTTTTATGTTGCTGCTGAGACAAAATACCCTTTACCTAAAGTTAAAGGGGAAAGGTTTTTGCAGCTCACAGTTTGTAGAGGTTTCAGTCCATAGTCAGGTGGCTCCAAGACACGACAGCACATGGCAGAGGGGCATCGCAGAGGAGAAACAGTTCATAGCACCCACAAGGTAGCAAAAGCAACAAGGGACCTTAATAGCATCTTTCTGCCCTTTTTATCCAGACTAATGGGATCAGGGTGGTGCCAAGCCAATCAGTGGTCCTGATAGTAATCACATGTCCTCAATCCCAGCATCACACGTTCTATATTCACCCTCCTCAGAAAAAGTCCAATGATTACATGAGGCTGTGGGGAACATGTAGACCCAAAATGTAACATTGATGAGCATCTCTCATTCTTGGTTCTATCCCTCTCATTCTCATTTTTTGTTTCTAGCAACTTCTAGATTAGTGCCCCCAGGGTTTAGTACTATTACACTGTTCCCCAACATGCCAGGTGGACAGTGCTCTGGTTATACCTTGTGGGTTCCCAAGTCTGGATCTCAAGCCCAGAATTTATTTTGCACTTCTAACTTAATCTTTACCTGGATGACCTACAAGCATGGCCAATACACCATGTTGCACCTTTCCCATGCCTCAAGCACAGTGAAAAACATCCCTTCCTCCGTATACTCCATATCAGACAATAAATACCAGGTTTACCCAACAACTAAAGAAGACTGGGAGTCAACCCAGACCTCATGTTTTCTATTTCTGCGTTCACCACTGGCCTTACCCCAATCCAGTCAGCCTTAAATACTCTGGACATTTCTTTCTGTCTTACTGGCTCAAGTTCTCACTTCTGGCAGGATGTAGGATGTAAATGAACTCACCTCGGTTGTTCCCCTTGAATATGTTATAGGGCACACTCCAGATTTGGGCATGTGCACCAGAGTTGATGACCGTTGCCTGCGCCACTCCAACCTCTCCTAAACAGGCAGTGAGAATGGTTTGCACACCACATGGTCTTGGACCTTGTGGGCAACTGGGTTAGGCACTGGTATCTGTCTCAAAGGGTTTTCCTCTTTAGGTTTGGTCAGCCAATGTATAACGTGGGTGCAGTTTATAAAATACAAATTGAATAAAGTTCCCATTTTAGGATTTCAAAATTAAGAAGCTGGAAAGGAGCTGGTGAGAAGCAGCTCAGGCCACTGCATTGCTGAACAGATGCTCATAAGAATGATGGGTGCGAGGGCCAGAGGATTAGCTCAGTGGTTCTGGCGCCTGCCTCACAAGCGCAAGGTCCTGAGTTCGATCCCCGGAAACCACATACAATGCTGGGCGTGGAGAGTCACGCCCACCAGCCATCAATACCACATACCACAGTGCCGGGCATGGTGGCTCACACCTGTAATCCCAGCACTCAGGAGGCAGAGACAGGAGGATTGCTGAGTTTGAGGCCTGCCTGGGCTACATAGTGAGCTCAGGGCCAGCCTGAACTACAAAGTCCCCCCCCCAAAAAAAGAATGATGGGTGTGAGCAGGCTGGTGTTTAGAGGAAGCAGGTCTGTGTGTATGCAGTGGGCTGGTGAGCACTGCATCTAATACTATGTCATAATCAAAATTTAGTGAAAGGAAGACAACAAGGCACTGCAAATGGTACTGTCTCAGGTTCCCATGGGTCTTCAGCTGTACTTCCTGGGTCGCCCCATCATATTGATTTCTACTGTCAGCTGTTCATGAGATTGTGACATATTAAAACAAAATGAAACCAGGAAGCTTAGGCTGAGTGAATTCCCTTTCCTGCCATAAGTTGGCTAAAGAGTTATGTTTCCAGGAAGCCCTTCTACCACTGTGATGGAACATCTGGAAGAAAGAGGCAATGTGACTGCATAGTTTGCCCATGTTTTAATTACATCATATTGCTAATAGCAGCACTATGAAGTGCCTGGACTCAGTGTTTATTCCGGTCCTTCTTGGAACACTAGTTTATAGGGAAAGGAGGAAAAGCTTGTGTCACTGTCTCTTTTGGGGATGGTTTCTTCTGGTGTCAAACTTGATCTTTATGTAAGCACAAATTCATCCTTGCAAAAATAATTTCAGAAAGGAAAAGTCACTGCTACTACAAACATCACATAAAAATGGCTGTAATAAGTGGGAGAACATTGTCGATGGTGAGTTAATCAAACTACCTTGTAGCTGTCATGTTTCCACATAACAGCCATTCATTTTGCCAGTGTTGGAGACTGGTGGGGGGTGTGAAGTCTTCTAGGACTCTTAGTCGTAGGATCAAATAACACCAGGCATCTGTAATCAATATTTGGAATATGAGATATCTTTAGAGAGCATCTTTATTTAGGTTCCCCACTGGCTCTATAATATATATTCAGTAGAGAAATTCTCTCTATTTAGGGCTTTTTTTTTTTTTTGAGACAGGGTCTTGCTTTGTAGTTCAGGCTGGCCCTGAGCTTATTATGTAGCCCAGGCAAGCCTTGAACTCAGCAATCCTCCTGCCTCTGCCTCCAGAGTGCTGGGATTACAGGTGTGAGCCACCACACCAGCACTGTGGTATGTGGTATTGATTGCTAGTGGGTGAGAGTCACCATGCCCAGCATTGTATGTGGTTACCAGGATCAAACTCAGGACCTTGCGGTTGCCAGGCAGGTGCCAGAACCACTGAGCTAAATATCCGGCCTCCTCTATTTAGGATTTTTAAAAAGAAAACTCAAATAGATCCAATACCTTTTTCAGGATTTTCAGCAAGAGAAGATTTCAGGGACCTTAAATGTGATTAGTGCATCTAATACTATGTCATAATCAAAATTTAGGACCTGAGCTGGGCATGGTGGCTCACACCTGTGATCCCAGCACTGGGAGGCAGAGGCAGGAGGACTACTGAGTTTGAGGCTTGCCTGGGCTACATAGTGAGCTCAGGGCCAGTATGAACTACAAAGTGATACCCTGCCTCAAACAACAACAACCAACAATTTAGGACTTGGTTTAGTTAGAATCAAGTAAAATTGTTTCCCACTGAGAAGCTGTGTGAGGGTGCAAAGCTGAGGGAGAAGATTTTCTCTTTGAAACTGGCAGCTTTTGAGCCTTATAGGGTGGGGATCAGAGAAGACAGAAGAGATGGGAAGGATGGGGGTGTTTTCTTCTGCAATTATATTTTTATTTTGTTTTGTTTTGTTTTGTTTTGTACCAGAGATTGAACTCAGGACTTTGTGCTCACCAGGCAGTTCCACTGGACTAAATTCCTGGCCCCTGGGAGTGTTCTCATTTGAATGCCAGAGAAATAAGCTGTCATGAAGCCTTTTCCAGTGTTCAAAGCAAACCATGTTTTGCAGAGACTGTTGTGAGTTCTTGGGAAACCACAGCCACTGTTAGTGGTATCTTGCCTTCTGTGCCCTTGGGCTAATGTGCTTTCTGATGGGGCGATCCTGCTAGTGTAAGGGAAGCTGGTGCTTCTCTTGCTGAGTCATGCTTATATCCATGGTGCCTCACACAAGCCCTCTTAGCCTCAGCACACATCTGGACCAAGGAAACTACACACGCATTCTTCCCCTGAATGGAGCAGGAGCAGTGGCAGCTGCTTTCACTACGGGGAAGATGCTTCTGAGCCAGGACAAAGTAGACTCCCATGTTCTTCCTCTCTAGGTACACGCTCTAGCTTTCTCACATGTCTCACATGCATCCCTCTCTCTTGATATCAGATGTCTCCCAAACTTTCAGTTTGGTGAGAACTAAATGAAAGCACATCTTTCTTTAAAACAAGTTTTTAAATTGCCAACACTCCTTGAGGTGACTGATATTTTTTGGAAGAAAGCACAAATTTTTCTTGGTGGTTTAGATAATAGTTTAATTTGCCTGTGTTTTAATCATATCATGAAATTTCATGATATCATGAAATATCATGATATCATGATATGATATCATGAAATTTTTTCATTGTTTGAAAAAATTTGTATGTGAGAACTTTGTTTTTTGGATGAGGTACTATTTCACCTCTGTACTTTCAAGACCCCATTACCACATGGTTACTCTCAAGGAAGCAGTGCCCCAGAAGAGCAATCTCTGGACTTTCTACCCAGGCCTGCTCTTTGGAGCAGACTCTCCCCCTCTCCCCCAAGCAGACACTGACAGATTATCAGAACTTTTCCACTCATTCTTCCTAGAGAAAGACAGGATGCAGGACACTGAGACATATTGTTATGACTTGGGTCTCAGTGTACCCCCAAAACGTCATGTGGCCACAGGTGGGGTTTTCAGAGGTGGCTGCAATGTCTGATGCTAGGACTAAGTGTACAATGCTGAAATTAAGTGTGTGATTACTAAATTAGCCCACTGCTTGTTCAGCACAGTTCTTAGAGCTACCTACCCTAAGGGTGTGTAGCCTGGACAGAATATAAGGAACAGAGAGAGGTCTACTGTCCTTGCTTGCTGTTGCTTCACTATGCTGCCTTCTGCCTGTCATGAACTGCTTCTCCTCTGTGATCCCCTCTGCCATGCCACTTGCCTGGCAGTCAGCCAACTATGAACTGAAACCTCTACAAAATGCGCCACAACAAGCCTTTCCTCCTTTAATTTTGGGTGTTGGATATTTTGTCTCAGCAATGAGAAAAAATAAGTAAGAAACATGAGAATACGGGCCGGAGGGTTAGCTCAGTGGTTCCAGCGCCTGCCTCACAAGTGCCAGGTCCTGAGTTCAATCCCCGGAAACCACATACAATGCTGGGCGTGGAGACTCATGCCCACCAGCCATCAATACCACATACCACAGTGCCAGGCGTGGTGGCTCACGCCTGTAATCCCAGCACTCGGGAGGCAGAGACAGGAGGATTGCTGAGTTCGAGGTTTGCCTGGGCTACATAGTGAGCGCAGAGCCAGCCTGAACTACAAAGCGAGACCCTGTCTCAAAAAAAAAAGAAACATGTGAATAGAGACCTTGTCCAAGGCATTTCATAATATTGCAGGGTGAATGTCCTGCAGGACCATGTGAAGGGACTCAGGGCCAAAGATGAACAGAGGGACTCCAACACACAGGGGCAGGGAAGTTAGATACCTGGATGAAATCCAGAGGTGGGAAGACTGACTCTGGATAAAGGCAGAAAGAAAGTGAGGTCACTGGGGCTGGGAAAAGGCACATTTGCAGAGACCTAATTTCCAACATGGAGTCCAGCCATGGACTGGAAAGTCCAACCTTCCAGGAGTTGCCTGTCTTGCCTGGTTGTGTGATACCCTCCCACACTCTCACAGATCACACATGCTTTTCCTTTGGGGTAGAGTGCTCCCCCCCACCCTGTCACAGCTGCTGTTCAACCAGCAAATCCTAGTTTAAATATAATTTTATGTGAAGCTTTCTTGCTGCTTTCTCTATCCAGATGCTATGCCATTTCCTGCATCTCAGCCCAAGCCCTTACTGCACTATGTTGTGTTTTATCAACTTACTTTTCCTTGTCCAAGAGACAGTGAGTGTCCCAAGGTCACATGCTGTGCCTTGCTCACTTTTGCACTTCCACCACCTACCACTGTGCTCCATTGTAAGGACTTGGGTTAGGTTTCTGCTGCTGTGTAACAATTACCATATGTTTATTATCTTATAGTTTCTATTAATCAGAAGTCTAAATGTGATAAAAAAAATATGGTGAACGTTTAAAACTTTAAAATGTTTTACAGTGAAAGGAACTGCCATTCATCTCCCTCAAAATACTCCGCTTCGCATTAAACACTTCTCCCCTTATTCTTGCCACTTTGGAAAGCAGTCCTGGAAGTCATCTTTTGTGAACGTTTGCAGGTGCACTATCACACTTGCCTCCGCGTCCCGAGTCACTTCAAAACATTTACCTTTTTAAAGTTGTTCTGACTTTGGAGAAGAGCAGATGTGGTGAAAAGGCAATAAGGACCCGCTAATGTTCTCATGAGGCCATCTTTGCTTGGGATGGCAGCAGCTGCAGCATGCACAGTAGCTTTGATCACACCTCAGAAAGACTCACAGACAAGGGCTTCCAAACTGCTGTAGGAAGTAGCAAGAATAATGGGTGAGTATGTTCACAGTGAGAGGGAGAAATGGCAGTCTGACTTTTACTATAATAAATTTTAAAAAATATATTCACCATATAGAAGTCACCTCCTCTAGGTATTGTGTACTTGGCTTCTCTGATTGGAGCCTCACTGAGACCAGAGCGGCAAGGGCAGCAGTTCTTATCTGGGGCTTGGTGTTCTGAGCTAAGTGGTTATCTTCATTTCCTTGAGGCTACAGGACTGAGGTCCCTGTTTTCCTGCTGGCTGTTATCCTGCAACTTGGTGCCTTGAAGCCACTGTGTCTTGTCGATGGCCATACAAGACGGTTCACAACATGGATGTCTGCTTGCTTCTAGGGGAGCTGGGGTACATCTAAGTTCCTCTCTGAAAATGACCAATCAGAACACTTGTGTTTCTAAAGGATGCATCCAATTGGATGAGGCCCATCCACTGGAATCTCCCTTTTGCTATATCATATAACACAATTATAGCAAAAATATGTCTACTCACATGGAAGGGGTGAGAATTATACATCGGGGATCACTGGACTTATCCTAGAATTGTTTATCACAAGGCTCAATGAATATTTATAATGTCCAGTAAGATATGTTCCAGAAATTTGTAAATTATAGGCATTACTACTGTAAGACTTATCTTTATATTGTAGCTTTGGAGGGCTTAAGTGGTTTGCAAATGAGTGTTGGATCCATAATAGTTAACAGTACCATATTTATAATATAGTGAGGCACCCACAGTGAGTCCAGGGAACTCTCAAGACCCAGGTCTTGGGGCAAGACCTGGTCTACCAGTGGGATGGCTAGGTGATCTCTGGCTAAGTCCTTAATGCTTTGATTTTTAGATCACTTGTTATGTGTTAAGCGAGGAATGTTAGCCAGCTCAGAGGTTCTATAGTTTCTAAGACTAAATCATACAGATTAAATTAAAATCTAGTGGCTCACATACAAATAGTTCATAAAAGAATATCATAATAGCTTCAATTGCAGTGATGTTTTTAGAAGAAAAAGGTAGTTTTGTTTTTAAGTGAATTATTCATAAAAACAACTCAGTATAAATAAGGGTATAGAACTACATTTTCAATACTTTATAATGGTAAGAATATGGTAATTTTAGATGACAATGTGTTATGATTAGAAGTGAATTTACCCCAAGCTACTACAACTTGCTAAAACTGTTATAAGTAAGTTGAATTAACTTAATTGATGATAACTATCAAAGTAATAGTCAATATTACAAGTGAATTCACTGGCTGTGTAGAGCATGTTGAGAGTCTTACATAACTTTAGGGCTTTGAGTCTTTCTTTTATTTTTCTGAAATGAAGCTTCTTTGGCTAGGATAATTATTCCTTCAGCCCAACAAAGATGAACTCTAATTTCAAACAGGTATTATTAAATCCCACCGAAAAAGACATCATACAGATGTATTTGTTAAAACATCCCTTTATTGACTGTGCACAGTTATTAACGATTCACATTTCATTTTATCTGCTGAGTGGAAGAGCATTTATTCTTTCATTAAAAAGCTAAGCCCTCCAGGGCACCGGCAGGGACATGGAGGGCCTTCTTCCCATGAACAGCACTGTCTAGCTTGAGAGGTGCTTCCATATTGACACAAAAGGGAAAAATAAAACAAATGGGTTTCTTCCTCCCCCCATCATGCCTCTTCCTGCCAAGACAGTCTTATTTTACAAAAGACTTTTATTTTATAAATGAACAGTCATCGCGTGACACTTCCATCAATCAAAGAGGTGTGGCGAAGATGCTCTGGAGCTGAGCATCTTGTCAGGCCTCTGAGAAACTGACAAGGAGTAGAGGCCACGGTCATTTCCTCAGCCAGGTGCCTTACGGACAGGGAGGGTGGAAAATCACCAGGGCACGAGTCAACACCCAGCACCTTGCTGCTCAAGTTTCAGGAGCTGTTTTTCAAGTTTTGAGATGTTTACTCGATGCATCATAAGAAACTGGCCATTCAGATGAAAGACAGGAATGTCAAATTTATACCTTTCATTCCAAGCAGAGTTTTCAGGAAGGGCGATGTCCACCTCCTGCAAGATAAACTGAAACACAGACGGGCTAAGGCTCTGGGCTTCAGAGGCCACCGAGCAACACAGCTACAGCACTGGTTAACCGACCCTCCGACCGTAATGCTGAAAGCTCTTGTTGTCATCTGTTTGTTTTAGGTCCACAATGATCTAATGCCCCTGAGTTCCAAAACCTGACAGATTTATCACATGAGGCATTTTCTACCTCCTGATCCTGCTACTCTTCTGTTAAACCTACTACATTCAGCATCATGAGTCTTCGCAGTCACCTGTGAAGTGGACAGGCTCCAGCTGGGAAGCTGCCGGAGAATCAGGACCGCAGTGTTTTGGCAGGAAGAATGGCAGCGGTGTGGTGGGTTGCTACATGAAATACCTCCATGGGAGTTACAAAATAAGATAAAAGGAATGGGGACAAAAGTTTAAAGAAAGGAGGCATCGGCACCTGCTAGTTAACTTTGACTCATATTAAGATCAGAGCAGGAAAATCAGTACTGTTAGAGAAAAACACTTACGGGTAATGAGTTTTATGGAAATCAGCACTAAACTCTCTCTGAAGAAAAGAAAGAAAATTTAAATGAAAAATCATTTAATCTCTTATCCTAGAGAAAGGATCTAGGCAGATACTCTCTATCACATGCTATATCCATTCCACATTCATAAAAGCCACGCTGTCATATATTACCCTGTGTTTATAGGGCTTCAGCAGTTCTTTAGCTTCATCACAAAGTGGGCACGGATCCTACATGAAGGAGAAAAATCAGGCTGTTAAATCCAAAGACTGGGTCTTGGCCTAACAAAAATAAAATAAGAAGCAAACTGACTTACTGTAAAGGCCAATTTTCTATCAGGTTAATTACAGCTCTTTATTCTCAATGGAAAACATTATTATAGAACCTTTTAAGTAGCTACAATTTCAAGGCAGATGGAATCTTCACCTTTTGGTTGTTTTGATTTTTATCCATATTTATGTATGTAAAATAAATTCGGAGGCTTTGTCCCTGATCTAGCCGCCTAAGCCTTCGTCCTTTCTGAGTCAGGACCCTCAGGGCTTCCTACAGTTGGACTGACTAACACCACCAGTCTGTTGCAGGCACTTACACTCTGTTCTGAGTGGGAACCACTGACATTTACCAACCTATTTTTCCTAACAGTCTACAGGAATAAACCCATTAGGACAGTGTTAGATAGTGAGTGTCCCCTCTTTACAAAGAGAAACAAAAATCTCCATGCATTTCAGATGACAATTGTACCAATTTGTAATGTTTTGCTTGTTTTCTTTCTACAGGTATCAGCAAAAGGTATCCTGGCCTAATTTTCTACTTAAAGAACAAGGAGATTTTAGTGCCTGTGTTGCTCCCACTCTTAAACCACAAGGTAGAGAGGTCTGTTGAGAATATAGTGGGCTGTTGGCAGACCTTAAAGGGTTCTCAGCCTTTAAGGCTGAGAGAAGGGACTGGATCTTACATGAGCTCAAAGTAACATTACTGATTTCCATATACAAAACCTGGTTTTTAACATATCAGGAAGAGATGAACTATTATGTGAAAGGGAAGACTTTCTTTCCTCCAGCTTAACTCATGGTATGTTTTGAAGTAAGGATTGTGATCTTTCTGAATCTCTTTGGTCCTAATTTCCTAGGACAGAGAATTAGGGTCATCAAGTTGTTATTACAAGAAGGCTTAGCAATAAACAGATCATGTTTATTTGTGGTGCTTTAAGACAATTTTAAGATTGTAATACTTTAAGACAACCGTGCTTTGATACTTCTAAGATAGTATCAAAAGGTAAACACAGGATCTTCAAAGTAAAAGCAAGACAAGAACATGCTGAATAGCAGAGGCAGCAAATGTATCAACTTTTTGCTTTTATATTAAAATGAGAAAAGCCTAGATCCAAGTGTTTTGCTTTGTTTTTGAACTGCACAAATTATATATGCCAATACATGCATATATTTCCATGAGGCAAGGTTCATCACATTTTAAAAAGTAACTAAGCAACCAGAGTAAGACATGTGGTGTGTACACTCCTTTTCTAGTATCTCTCACTCTGCACCTGAAATGTAAGGAACATTTGTTGGGTTGGCTGTCCCTCATTCACCCCCCTGCTTGAATGAAGCTTCATTTTGACCCACAGGAACCAGCCCTGTGTACGACTAACTCTGTTGCTGAGCAGCAATATCAGCCAATCAGAACAGCCATCCCTCTGGGCCACACTTGCTCCAAGATGAGCTAGTCAAAGCCAACGGACAGCTGTGAGACCTTTGCTGGGATTTCTGGATATGTCTGAGGTGTGAAATCTGGGACTTGGGAGCACTACAGTCATCTGTGAGAAGACTCAGAGGAAGTGTTGATTTAATCCAGAAGATGATGTAATTGGTTCCTGAATCAAGCTATTCCTGAAGTAAGAAAGACTCATGAAATCTTTTATGTTTAAGTCCCTCTGGAAATTTCCTTCCAATACTTATGTTGATACAGACCTGATACTCCCAAGTATTTCTTTCACTGTAGTATGAGTTCTTGAAGGTGGGAGGGATGTCTTCTTAGGTGCCTCAAGTGTTCAGTACACATACTAAATCTTTATCTATATCTATATCAATATAGATATATTTATATATAATGTATAATTAATATACATTAATACAAGTCAGTATGTATGATATATTAATATAATTAAGATATAATGCTATATAATGTTTTTTTTTTTGCTGCATTGGGGATCAAACTCAGGACCTTATGTTTGCTAGGCAGGTAGCAGTACCAATGAGCTATATCCCTGGCCCAATAACTAATTTTATTTTGTTTTATTATTTATTTATTTTGGGGATACATATACTAAATTGAATGGAAGGGTGGGTTTTTTTTTTTTAATAAAATGTATCTATCT
>PVIC010004412.1:40134-62842 GCA_004025085.1 Thryonomys swinderianus
AAAAAAAAAAAAAAAAAATGTATCTATCTCAGCTGGTGCAAAAACTGAAAGGTAGTGCAGAAAGTAGGCCAAGTGAGCATAACTAGCTTTATGAAGTTATTTAATTCTTATGGTTAATTCTCATATCTAGTTCTTATCATAGATTCTCAGGTGATAAAATATTTTGGATTTTGTAATTTTCAACAGTGCAACACATTCATAGTTATGAAAAGTAATTTAGATTAAATACATAATCAAGAAATTCATTTTAAAAAACTGCTTGAACTTTATTAGATAACTGTCAACACTTTTCAAACTGCTAAAATGGCTTTAATTTGAAAGATCTGTTAAAAAGAGACCTTTTTTAATTACTGCAGTTTATTTCTTTTTACCATTAATTATACACAGAAGTGAAAACTAGCAAAAAGAGATCACTGATTTTGTATTATAAATTTCAGGGCAAAAAAAGCTCTTAAAATTTTTCTTTCTTTCTTTCTTTCTTTCTTTCTTTCCTTCCTTCCTTCCTTCCTTCCTTCCTTCCTTCCTTCCTTCCTTCCTTCCTTCCTTCCTTCCTTCCTTCTTTCTTTCTTTCTTTCTTTCTTTCTTTCTTTCTTTCTTTCTTTCTTTCTTTCTTTCTTTCTTTCTTTCTTTCTTTCTTTCTTTCTTTCTTTCTTTCTTTCTTTCTTTCTTTTTGCTGTACCAGGGATTGAACTCAGGCCCTTCCTTGTATGTTCAAGGTATAAAATGGAGTACTACTCTGCCATAAAGAATGATGAGACTGAATCATTTATACTTAAATGGATGTATCTTCAAGACATATTCTTAAGTGAAATAAATAGGTCACAGATGTGTAAATATTGTATATTTTCTCTGGTATGAGAAACTGAAGTTATAAATGTGTTCTAGAATGCATGATTGATATTGTGAAATAGTAAATATTCAAAGGGAAATGGGATTTAGGGCTAAATAATGAAAGAAAACAACTGATGGTAAAAAAAGGAAACAATGCTTCTATATATAGGGGCAGGGAGAAGGTAGGGTGGGAGGGGAGGGGAAAATTGAGAATTAAGTTGTGTCATATACTGGTACAAATTCTCAATATGGAGTATAATTGTGATGTGTGTATATAATGTACCAATAAAAATTTTTTTTTCTTAAAACTAGCCTGATGGCTTAACAGTAGCATTATGGGTAAGAAAATAAGAACAATGAAGACTCATTAAAAATAAGTTCTGTGTTTGTGAATTTGCCTACTTATTAAACCTTATTTGTAATCCTCCAGTCAAGAACTGAAGCACTTTTGTGGTCATTTATGAGCCACATGCACAGAGTGGTAAAAACTGAGCCCAAAGATGCACAAATTCTAAATGAAGGTCCAACGAAGTTACACTGGGGCTTCTTGCTTCAGCTCTTATACTGTCAACAGAAGACAGTTTTCCTTCATGTTCTGAATAGTACTACACTTTTCACTTCTGGACCTTTTTGTTGGTGATTTTAAGAAACAGCTATGAAGTACAGTGTCAAAAGCTGTCTAGTGCTCCAAAGCATATGCATGATGTGATATGCCTTGTGGAGGAAATTATGCACTTTATGCTTCACTGGCTGCAAGTACAATGTTAATGAATCAACAACATATATTAAATAGGTACCTTTAAACAGCAGTGTGCATAAAACAAGGTTATGTATATGATTAGCTGACAAAAATACCATGACCAGAGGTTCACAAT
This sequence comes from Thryonomys swinderianus, assembly GCA_004025085.1. Classification (NCBI taxonomy): domain Eukaryota; kingdom Metazoa; phylum Chordata; class Mammalia; order Rodentia; family Thryonomyidae; genus Thryonomys; species Thryonomys swinderianus. The sequence goes on from PVIC010004412.1 coordinate 41,841, forward strand.
CAGCCTGTACGTTCCCTAGGAGAAAGGGTCACTCTCTGTTAATTTAGCGTTCACGATGTATTTATGGAATGGTTCAGTGGCTGTAAACTTCAGAGTTGATGATGGTTATGTTCACAACATACCACAAATAACTACAAGTAGCAAAAACTGACATTTCCAAATGATGTACTTTTAAACATTATAATGCATAGAGGGTTTAATGTAAGGGTCAGATGACCATTAAACATACATATTTATCTTCTGAGAACAGTGAGACAGGGAGGCTTGTGGGAAGGAGATGGTTAGTTCTGCTTGGTTGATGGAGAAATTGAGGAACAAGTCTGAAGAGAGCGTGTTCCATTGCCTTCCCTTTCAGATTCACCTCTTTTGTCTATGTACAACTTTCTTTACTCAATAATTTCAACACATGGATTTTAAAGTAGTAATTTGACTTTTTACCATATACCTTTGTGAATAAGGTCAGCACAGGAAGGACAGTCTTAGAAGCAGAGAGATTTCTCAAGAAGAGTCCAAGGGAGGATTTGGCAAGTTGCACGCTCTTTCCTTGAAACCAGAGCATCTTAATTCTGCGAAAAGAAAAATAAACCAGTAAGGTTACCACTTCAACTTTGCCCTTTACAATATAAATGGTGAGGTGCAAGCTTACAATGGCATGAGAAGACTTCAGGATCACTTCTGGGAGTGCGGGAATGTCAGAGAGGTCCAGATGCTTGGTGAGTCTGCACGGTATCTCAAACATTCACTGTACCCCAAGCAAAACAGAATCTGAGTGGGAAAATAAATCTACACTTATGGATTAGTTGTGTGCCTGCTTGTTTCTGTAAGTAAACTACCTGGGTGCATTAATATGAAAACTAAATTTCTGCTGAAGACTTTACTACATTCTGACCATGACAAAAGTGGAGGCCTTCGAAGATGGTTTTGTAACAGAGATAGCTCACCTTACCAGCAAACATTCAGAAACATCCAGCCAGCATCCTCACAGGAAATAACAAGTAAATAGCACAAGTCCCCAAAAGAACCTACAAGTTATCTCTTAGAAGATCTATGCTCTTCTACTGTAAGACGTGGGAAAATACAAAGCTACAGTTAGAGGAATGATAGCAGTGAATCAGGCTGTCAGAAGGAAAAGCCTCTGCTCAACTCCTAAAAAAGTATAGTAAAAGGCGATTGCCATGATTTTCAAAATCTTCATACAAAATGTACTAGTGTTTCTATTGGTGAGATTCTGTAAGAACAGCTTAGTAGCAGCATGTCAAACACTAGGCTCTGCAGCTCCCACATTTTGCTACTGTGCCTGATGCAAGACACCCTTGTTATTTCTAGCTCTTCCTCCAAGCCTCCAGCTTTGGTTTTACAGCTACACATATCATAATGTCCATTTTAAAACACATGAGCACTGTTGGGTTTAGCACTTATCAATCTTCCTAAGATGAACTCATCCCTGAGATCACGATTGCTTAACTGTGCTTTACACTAACTTCATTTATCACTTTCCTCTCCCTTTACTGGGCAAATTCCAGCTGCAAAATTCCCTTTCTAGTCTTTGAATATTCAGAGATCATTTCTGCAGAAGAATCTTCCTTTCCTTTCTCCTTGCCTGAGAAGCATGGAAGAAGCTTCTCCCCCTTTAGCCCAGGTCTCATGTCACTTCACCACGCTGGCCAGCCTTCAGTTCCCGCCACCTTAAACTCTGGTACACTTCTCTCTGTCCTTCACTGCCTAACAATGTTCATGTCTCCTCTATGAAAAAAATGCTATAATAGCAAGTGTCTCTTCACTCCTCCATCTCTAAGTATCCACCATCAACCTGGCATACTGTAAGAGCTTACGTATTTGAATGTTAAAAAGACTGGAGTGAGTCCTTCCCACCCCCTGCAATTTCACCTCTGACCCTCTGACTCAGTGTATAGAGAAATGCCTCTTTAGGACTTATAACTAAAGGTTAGTGCTCCCTAGGGTGTCCACAGGATCTTGGGCTGGGATCATGCTGCTGGTTCTCATCTCTTCACTGTCACCATGGCACACAGCACAGCCATATTTTAAGTGTTAATCTTTGCTGGCAACCAAGATCTTCAGTGTAAGATTAGCTTTAAACTCCTTTCAAACAAAATAACATAACTTTAGAGAAAACCACCCTCCTTTATTAAACTAAGGTCAGGGACAAAAGATCAGATACTGATCATGAAAACAATTATCTTTCCTTCACTTTCAAGCTCTTACTCTTCCACTTCTGCTCAGATATCCCTGCTAACTGTATCATCCTGATAATGCCCGGAAAAGGAATATAAGAATTTTGCAAGGATCTGCTATCCAGAATTACTCCAAGATAGACAGTGACTTAAAGAATGTTTCATAACATTCTGTGCTAGTCTCAGTTAAGTGTCAACATCTGCTATCTACATTTTCTCTGAGGTTAGCAGAATCAAAAAACTCCAAGAGGTGAACATGTTTGGAGACACAGCTTCTAAACAGCTTTGTCTATGTAGCATAAAAGCTAAGGTGGTTGAAGTAGGGAGAATGTTCGCCATATTTAGAGTATGTAGAAATCTCTGTGTTACTGGACTCAAAAAAACTCTGTATTACCAGTGCCATACCATTGTAGGATGTTGGTCAAAGAAGTTGTACTATATAGAGAAGAAAAAAAAATGTTTTTAAATTAGCTTATTAAAAAAAAAGTAGAAATGCAGTCTTGGGAAATGAGAAGGATCAGGCCATCTATGGTGGTGACTTAAAACTGTCACAAGATGGTGAACTACAGCTCCATCCTTTTGGTGGAGGAGTTGAAGATTTATGGATGTCTGGCTGATAAGGAAGAGAAAACTTAGGCCTGTACCTCGCTAAATTGAGACTGAGATTTTAGAACTTTAAAAAACAATTCACATTCACAGTGGGAACCTGCCCAGTATTTGCAATGTGACAAAACACAGCAGGTGGTGTTGGCTGCACCCAAGACAAACAGAACCTGTCACAGTAAACAGAGCTGCTGTTCATTCCAGATCTGCCAGAGTATTTGTTCAACTGACTCAGACCTAAGTAGTTTTCAGTGATGCTATGACTATTCTATTTACAACTTGTTCTCTTCTCCACTATGACTACATTTCTACTTTTTTTTTTTTTTTTTTTGAGACAGGGTCTCGCTTTGTAGTTCAGGCTGGCCCTGAGCTCACTATGTAGTCTAGGCAAGCCTCGAACTCAGCAATCCTCCTGGTCTCTGCCTCCTGAGTGCTGGGATTACAGGCGTGAGCCACCACGCCCGGCCTACATTTCTACTTTTTAAATTGCTTAAGCACAGTATGATTACTGAGAAATGGATAAAAATGCAGAGAAAAGGAAGGGAATCAGGGGTCTGAAAGGCAAAAGGGGTCTTGGGAGGGCAGGAGTGGTCAGTATGCACATGCAATGCCAACATGAAGCCATTATTCTGTATTACTAATAGGCACTAATAAAAATGAAAATAAAACCAATTACCACGGTTTAACAAAGTATAAGAAAGTCTTGTTACGGTAATTTATACTCTGCATATTTTTCAAATGCCTCAAGGTACATGCATGTTACCATACTGTTCAACTAACCTGTTTCTTTGGAAGTATTATAAAATTACATTAGAATCTGACATAAAGAAAAAATTCCCTATCTTTCTCCTAGGCAGACATTGAAGCTAAAATTCCTTAATTCTTGTATGCCACTTAATGCTAGAAAATATAACAAAAACGATACACTCCAGTGGGCGCTGTAATACTCTCCTTAGAACTTTTTATTAACTCTGTAAACCCTAACACCACTGCTACCGGTGTCACATTCACTGAATCATGCTGCTTCAAGTAAAATCTTAATGGGGGCCATTCTGTCAATATGACATTTTCATTAGTTCAATTATTTTTGAACAGTATCTTAGCACTACAAAAAATCCTAAAAAGCAGTCTTTCCTTGTTAGCCACTGTGAAAAGACATTACTTTTTTGATTGTGTCACTGAATTTAGTCATGAAATATCTGTCCTTACTACACACAGACACAATTTTATCCTTTGTATTTTGTTATACACTTTTGTGATATAAGCAGAAAAAAAAGCTGTGTTCATAATATCAAAGAACCAAATTGGGTCACCTTTGTCACAGACTTTAAAAAAAGCAAGAGCCATAAGAAAAGGCATATGACTAGATTTAGAATGTGCTTAAAACAAACTCCACGCACAACAATAAAGAGGGTGACTCCTGCTGTTTCAAGCCTGGTGCTGCTCAGAAGCACAGACGACTCTGAAAGAGAAAGGGATGTGGGCCTCTCAACACAACTGAGGCTGACTTCAGTGGTCCTTAAGGTAGATTCAAATACAACACGAGGGGGAGGACTGACTGGACCGATTCAGCCCTCCTCGAAGCCAGATAGGGATGATAACTTACCTTTATAGCATTTTTCCTGCTAAGCACCAAAGGGCATACCATTAAAGCAGCCGATTACTGTACAGAAAGAAGCCAGGGTCATTTGAGCCTTTATTAAAGATTATTCATTTCTTGCATGAGGAGCTGCCCTAGCTATGTGACATCATTTATGTGGGCTCCTGGATTTTTCAAACATTGTGTGTATCTGATTAGGAGGGAACAACATTGTTCTTGCATGGGTAGAGAAACTGACCTTCACCGACCGGAATTTTATTCATACAGAGTCCTCTGGCACACTAAAGCTCCAAGCTCACATGGCTCTTCATCAGCAAGCTGTGGTGCTAGTTCAAGCGCAAAATCAAAAAGTCTGTATGAGCACAGGTACTGCCTTGGTTATTAACAGATAATGCTGGAGCTTCTTCACGAGAGTATCATGTAAATTTAATGTGGAGCCGACATTAACCAAACACTATTACCACAGCTCTTGCTGAACCTGCGTTCCATAAAGAGAGCTCAGGGCTTCCGTTTAGTCATTTGTGCCACGCAAGAAGTTAAGTGCTCCGTTTCCCATTCATTACCACCTAAGTATGATGTTTCTATTTTTAACAGGATGAACAGAAACACACACTCACACAGCTCTTCAGAGAGAGAGACCCCATTATTTTGGATTACTGAAAGTTTATATAAGTCCTCTGGGTCACTGTGGTCAACCTAATTCAGGGACATGCAGAAAGAGACTGTGCTCCACGGTGTTTCCCTGTGCTTTCAATCATAGGTGTGTCTGAACTGTGCTCTCTCCTGAATAAGTGGGAATCTAGCCTGAGATCCTGGGTGCAAGGGAAAGAGGGGGGAGGAGGAGGGAGAGAGGAAAGGAGGAAGAGAGAATGGTCCTTGTGGAATCGCGAGTAACAACAGAAGGCATCAGTCAAGGATGAAGCCAAAATGTAAAATTGAGAAGATACCATGAGGTGTCAATTCCAAGAGGCTAAGCAGGATGGTGAATGAGGCTAAAAAACAGAAACAGGGAACAGGGTGGTACAAAGCCCAACCTGGAGTGGGGCTCCTAACTCTTTGGCATGGATGGGATCACTTTTCTAGTGCCTCAGCCCTGCAGTCCAGGCACCTGGCAGGGGAACTGACAAGGAGGTGGCACCAGCTCAGACGAGGTGCTGCAACAAAGGTCTTGAGCTTACCACCTACAGGGGGCCATTATATGTGGCATCCTGCTCAGCTTTATCCTTACTATGCAGACTGGACCAATGATTTGCTTGGACACAACACATTAAACCCTGGGGAGCAGGCCTGTATCATGCCCCAGGCCTGGAAGGCAAACTTGGGAGCAACTCTTTGGATCCTAATGCTTCTCTGCAGCTTCCAGATTGAATGCCAATAGGTTCTCTATACAGGGGACGAGAGAAGCTGGTACACAATCCGTATCTAGAAAGGGCTGATTGTCCACATGAGTGCTCACAGACGAAAACTCTACCTTCCCTTCAAATTATTATCATGACCACAGGATTTACCAGTACCCTTACGTTTCTATTCCCTTGTTTGGACTAATGGGTGCTACAGTCACTTGCATCACCCATTCCATTTGTAAAAACTTTTGTGGAAATTTTTCAGTGTGGGTCTTACCTATGCAGTAAGATTAAAATTTCACTGAAAGTATGTAGCATTTATTTATCTACCACTTAATATATGCACACCAATTTTACCCCCTTCTAATTCTCAGTAAAATTAAACTTTTAAATTGTTGTCTTTGTGCATGCATTTTAGTTCATTTCTTTCCCTACACATTCTGTAAAGCATATGGAGTCACCAACTTCATACACTAGACACATCCAACAAAAATGCTAGACGTATTTTATTGAATTCAGGAAAAGGATGTTAAATTGTTAACTGAAATAATAAAAGTAATGGCCTAATTAGTAAACTAATGATAACATTCACTCATTTGTGTTACAGTGAGGGAAAGAAGGGCTGAAATGAATGACAGATGATCCCTACTTATGAAAAAGTAAAAATTCTGGTTGGAAGATAAGACATGCATACATAACAGGTGAATTAAAAATACAGGGGACATAACAATGGGGCATAGATAATTTCAAATGCTATAAGAGCATGGGCTGTAGGTACTGTGGTGGAGACAGGAGGTAGTTTCAAAAGAGAATACCTTAAATAACTTAGAATCTGGATATATAGACAAATGGGAAATTCCAAATTCAGGAATGACACAAAGGTGTTAACACAAAGGTATTGACACAAAGGTGTTGAGATAGGATGCATTTGCTACAGTAGTCTGTATGAGAAAGACAGTGGTAATTTCTAGAGTAGAAACACAGCCAAAAGGACTTGCTAATGGATTGGAAATGGGGAATTAAAGATGGCAGTAGGGATAATCAAAGTTTGGTCTCGAGCCCCTAAGTAGATGACTGTGGTGTTAACTAAAAATGGGAAAACTGACGCAATAACCAAGTGAGTGAGGGATATGTGGATCAAGTTAGGGAAATGATGGAGTTTAAGCAGATAGTGACATATATGGGTTTGGCATTCAGGAGAGATGACAGAGCTGGAGGTAAACAATGAGTCTTCATTTACCAGCTTAAGAATTATACTTGCAGCTATGGAACTAGATGAGATCATCTAAACAGGGGGAAAAAAAAGGACCCAGAAAAGAGTTCTGTGACAATCCAACCTTTACAGGTAGGTAGAAAAAAGCCAGTAAAAGAGATAGAGAGATCAGTTTGGGACATAGAAGGAAAATCAGAGAAGCGTGTCAACACAAAAGCCAATAGGAAACAGTTTCCCAAGTGACAGAGTGAGAGCTTGTTTCAATAGGGGTAGTGAAATAACACAGAAACCAGAAGAGATGTTTGAAGTTGCTTCAAGGGAATTAATTCTTACACCCAATGCCCACTCCAGAGTGAATTAGGGTGACTAGGGTTAGAGTTAGTTTTTGAGTAGGGTAGAGACAATGGTTTGGAGGAGGTGAAGGCAAAAGTTGACTGAGTAATTTAAAAGGGATAATAAATGTGAAAATCTTTGTGTAAATTAGCAGGCAGAATAGAAAGGTTAACTACAGATTACTTAATAATAGTAATAAGTATTGTCATAAATAACGATAGTGATTCTATTTATGGAAATGCACTTTTACTGCTTTCAAATGGAAGGCTTAACTCTGTAGTGACAGTAATCTCAGAAATGGGAAACTGCAAAAGTGAAAAGTAGTTCAAAGAGTTGAAAATTTTGGTCTTAGAAATTCAAGTAATAGGAATTTCTAAGACCATATAGCACTGGCAAATACCCTCATTGCTAAGTCTGGGTAAGACTGGACAGTAAATGCCTACTGTGAGGTACCAGCTTAGTTCACTCAGGTTTCACAAAACCCCAAGATAGCACCCTAAAACTGAGACTCTGAGGAAATGAAGTTGCCTCTTGATAGGTTTTAAACAAAGGCCAGTTTTCTTTTGGTTGTTTCCCACCAATGTTTGCCTTTACTTTTCAAAGGTGGAAAAATTGAAAACCATTGTTATTTAACCTATGAAACTCACAATCCATGGATGTCAAAACAGAAGCTGCCTAGGTATTGGGAAAGTTGGATTTCACTTGGATTTCAATCTTTAAAGACAAAACTTGCTCTAAGCAGTTATAAACAAATTGAAGAGATCAAAATAATTTAAATGAACACAGCTATGACTTCTAATAAGTTAGAGAAATTAAACACAAATGGTGTAATTCTTCATTTACAGCACAAAAAGTACTCTTCATCTAGGGTTTCACGTGGAATTCTAAATGTTTGAATTCTATAAATACAGGCAAAGGTTTCATGAATATACATCCTAAAGAGAAAGGCAAAGGTTTCATGAATATATATCCTAAAGAGACTCCTTAACTAGTTCTGAGACCCTTGGAAAATCCTCATCTCTTTGAGTTTCAGTTCAATCAACAGTGAAATGGAAATTCTACACCTGTCTTTGTCATTTACCAGAGACCCAGAAGAACCTTGCCCATAGGGTTTGGTCCTCAAATATCCTGACCCGAGAAGAGGAAATCTCATGCTGAAGTATCATGTAAGTGATCTATTCTTGCAAAGGCCTGAACAAAGGATGGGAAATAGTTTTGATCATGAGGAGCAAGTACTTGGATATTTAAAGAGGATGATAATTTACTGACAGATTAGGCAGGAGTGTACAGGCACTTGCTCTTTGCTAATTATTTTCTTCTGCTCTTCAAATCACAACTGGAAAGCCTGGTTTTGAAAGGACTCAGTTGGGAAATGGAGGTGATACTGAAAGGGCTGGGTCCACATCTTCAGACCGTGTAAACAGATGAGATGGAAAGTTTTCTTCTAAAGGAAGAATAATGCATTTGCTCCTTCCCTGTCAGATATATCTTAAAGAGTATCTTTAATGACAGACCCTCTTCACCTTGGCATTCCCTTTCACGTAGAGAAATGCCACTGCTTCTGATCTGTAACAAGCCAACAAATGTGAAGCAGAAGGGGAAAGGAATCGTCAGTGTAAGTGAGTTTGTTTGAGAATCTTCTTAGCAGTCATTCTTTCCAGATCATTACTTCAGAAGAGTCTACTCAGTAAGGGGGTTGGTTCATATGACGATATCAGGGGAAGGTTTCCAGGAAAACATTCAGCTGAGAAGAATAAAATTATGATGCCAATCAAGAACAGCAAGATATTTTCACAATACCCTTTCTTTAGAACCAAGAAGTCCAAAGGGAGATTCTTATTAACACAACGGGGTCACTACAAACTGCAGCCACAACCCCCAGCCCCCATGCTCAAACCCAAGTTACTTATTCAGCAACTGGCCTAGAGCCAGAGCAGAATATTTCAGATTCAGATTGTGCAACAATGTTCAGCTCAATTATGACATAATGGCTGCAGAGCTGTTCCTTAAAGCCAAGAAAGCCTGAATAATATGGTTGGTGATATCATACATGAGGGCTTAATAGAGTTTAAAAACCAATTTGAAAATTTCTTCATTTCATAAAGATAGCATTAAGATGCGAGCAAAATCATCTAGTTCAAGGAATGGGAACAAAGTACAGGAGGAATTACACAGACTCCTTTCCACATTATCTTTCTTAACCAAAATGACCCATTCTGAAGATATCCCTAATATTTACTACTGACTCAAAAAGAAGTCAATTTCATTAAACTATCCTAGTCTCGTCCCTTGCTAGTAATATCAGTTTTCTTGCTATTTAGAAGCACCCAAGCTTATTTCCAAAGGAAGTCTTTGTAATTCAAAATCCATCCACCTAGGCAATGTCTTCTGTTTATTACCAATATTCTACTCATTTTCAATTCAACTTGTTGAAGAAGTAAAGTCATTTGTATTACCACACAGAACCTGAAAGATGTTTCACTAATTTCTAGACACTTTGTAACAAATGGCTGTGGACTCTTCAACTCCTGAATCCAACATTACACAGGACTTGTGATACCAACAAACCTAGGCCCACAGTCATGTGGCGCTCAATCTGAATGTGGAAACCAGTCAGCCACTCTTGAGGTGAGGCCCTGGCAAGCCTCAGATGTGAGATTCTACAATCTTCTGAGTCCTTTTCTGTTTGCTAATAGTTTCATTAATGGAATATTTTAGAATTGGAAAATGACTCTGGCAAAAGAATACGTTTTTCTTTCTCATTGAATTTTTTGTTCATTTATCTATATTTTTCCCTTGAACTATATTAAATGAAAACACAGAATTACATTTTTTTTTTTTTTGGCAGTACCGGGGATTGAACTCAGGTCCTTGTGCTTGCAAGGTAGGCACGGTACCACTTGAGCTAAATCCCTGGCCAAGAACACAGAATTTCAAAACCAGAAGTCATTTCTAAGTTCAATAACTTTTCCTCCTCTAGTGGAACAAGGATTTAGCTCAAGAGGTACCGCACCTACCTGGCAAACACAAGGGCTAGAGTTCAATCCCTGGTACCACAAAATACCAACCCCTTCCCCCCAAAAAATCCCTAAAAACACCCTAAACAACCATTTCTTCTTTAAAAAAAATCTCAGAAAATATACATATTAATCCTCTGAGTATATTAAATAACATAAACCATGCTTTGTTTCAGGCCTACTTTTGCATTGGAGAGAATAAAGTCTCAGATTTGAATAAAAAAGATTCTTTTAGCATAGAATGAGGTTCTGATCTCTAAATTTAAGAAGATTCATATTAATTTCATTTTTGAACCTAGAGAAACAGCTGAATTTAGGTCCTTTTTTCCCCCAGCAGTATTATCCAAATTGTCCTCTCTGAATGTGTAGCTATGAAATAACAGTATCCTTCACAGGGTGGCCAAAATGAAAAGCAATCCAATAAATGTATTTTGTTTAGTATTTTGTACCAGATGGTTAACCACTAAATGATATCTTTGATACTTAGAAGTGTTGTATACAGTTTTTCTTAAAAGGGATTAGCTTTTAACCCCACTTTATAGTACTTAATATGATCAACTTTTAGTTGGATTTCCTATAAAGAGAGCAGTTAATATATGTATATACACCACAGAAATAGCACCAAACTTTTTTTTTTTTTTTTTTGAGACAGGGTCTCGCTTTGTAGTTCAGGCTGGCTCTGAGCTCACTATGTAGTCCAGGCAAGCCTCGAACTCAGCAATCCTGTCTCTGCCTCCCGAGTGCTGGGATTACAGGTGTGAGCCACCATGCCCCACACTGTGGTATATGGTATTGATGGCTGGTGGGTGTGAGTCTCCACGCCCAGCATTGTATGTGGTTTCCAGGAATCGAACTCAGGACCTTGCGCTTGCGAGGCAGGTGCTGGAACCACTGAGCTAACCCTCCGGCCCACACCAAACTTTTAAAATTTGTATTTTTCAATTTAAAATATTGTGTAGATTAACAATTCGCAGGACATTGTAAATTATGTTAAATTCCAGTAATATTTCTAATATATACTTTTTGTATCTAGAGATAGTTTTAAAAACTGAAATACTATTTTGGCTAAAAAATTTGCTAAATGCATATTAATTTTTTTTTTTTTCTGCTTTTTGAGACAGGGTCTCGCTTTGTAGTTCAGGCTGGCCCTGAGCTCACTATGGTGCCCAGGCAAGCCACCGCGAACTCAGCAATCCTCTTGTCTCTGCCTCCCGAGTGCTGGGATTACAGGCATGAGCCACCACATCCGGCATTGTGGTATGCGGTATTAATTGTTGGTGGGCATGTCTCCACGCCCAGCATTGTATGTGGTTACCAGGGATCAAACTCAGGACCTTGCCCTTGCGAGGCAGGCGCTGGAACCACTGAGCTAACCCTCTGGCCCCTGCATATTAATATTTGACAAAAAGCGACTTTATAATTCTGTAAACTACGCTTGTTCTAAAAAAAAAGGTGTATGCCTAATGATAAATTATTTCTAAACCAACCTTTATCATTTCCTTCATTCAATTTTTTTTTACTCTGAACCAATGACAAAACATATATACATTTTCATCTGCCAATGTAGTAGTTAGCTACATTTGTCTAAATACCTGATGGTGTATGGCTTCTATCAAAATATAAACAAGTTCACATTAAGTTCATTGAAAAGGACTAAATTGGAGTAAAGTATTGAATTATAACTATCAAGCAACTTATCCTATTTAATATTAAGAGGAACTTATAAGAATGAAAATGACCTTGTTTAATTATATGTGGTTACCGGGGATTGAACTTCTTTTAATCATAAAAATAAAATATCATAAAAATAAAAGTATCTTTTTTTTGACTGACTGGAAGGACTGTATGTTTTAAGAAGTAAAACCTTAAATAATTCAATGTCATTTCCTTCCTTCCTAAACCAGAAACTACTTTCCCATCATTTAATTATTAATATGAAAGAGTACTGGAACAATAAAAGGAAATTCATTTGTTTACAGTTGGAACACTCCAGTTTCCGCTGTGATCACATTGGCAACAAGAGGAAGCAGTGTATACCCCTACAACTAACCTATTACAACACAAAAAGATGTCAACTTTGAGCTCCTTTTGAATACTGTTAGTAAACTAAGAAAATCAAGTGTGGGTTTTCTTCAATATTATTTGAGCAATTTAGATTTAAAATAGTGACTGAACATAGATTTCTTTGAGGCAAGACCACATCAAGATAGTAGAGCCCTAAGTAAGCTAAGAACTTAGCACACCTTCATTAAATTCTTTCTATATTTGCTGAACAGGAAGCTGGATGAGGAGACAGGGATGGTAGGATCTTTTGGTCTGTATAATCCAGTCAACACAACAAAATCCCTACCACCAAGCAGGCCAGATCTTCTTAAAAGGCACATTTTGACCATTTTCAAACTCTTAAATCTGCCCTTCCCTGTTCTAAACTGTTAAAAGAATTACTTCTAACTGCTTTTAGTAACTCTGGTGAAGTGAGATTGTTGTTTTATATTATTTTCTCTACCTTGTTGCATTTACAATAGTTTCACATTCTTTATAGAGTCAACCTTCCTTCAAGGACACTGCCTTTGCATTTCTATAGCATGTACTGAGTGTTTGCAATGTGCCAGGTCCTAGAAATATAAAAATGTAGGGCCAGAGATGTAGCTCAGTGGTGTCATCACCTTCCTGGCAAGTGCAAGGTCCTAAGTTTAATTACCAGTTCCACACACAAAAAAACCCAAAGCAATAAACGCGATTAAAATATTTTCCTGCCCTTAAGAAAGTCACACCTTGGGCAGAGGAAAGACTAACAATAGAGTACTATTTTAATGAAGACTGTAACAAGAAAATGGCTGTTATGCATCATTACTATTGACTGCTGCAGCTTGGAAATGGCTTGAGTGTATCCCACAAACATTTGTGTGCTAGAAGCTTGTTCCTTCATGTGGTGGTGCTGGGGTGCTGGAGCTTCAAGAAGTAAGGCCTACTGGAAAGCACTTAGGAAATGGGTTTTGGGGGATACACTCGTTTAACTCTTGTTTCGTGAAGTCAGTTAATTCTCTTCAAAGTGAGTGCTACAAAGCAAGGTTGGCCCACACAGTTGGCCCTTCTGCATGCAGCCAATTCCTTTTCTATTTCTCCATTATGATGTAACACAACTAGGGGACTCTTGTCAGGACTCTAGTGCCACATTATTTAGTTCTTCCAGCCATCAGAATCACGAGTCAAATAAACTTCTCTCTGTAAGCTACCCAGGCTTATTTTGTTATAACAGAAAAAGGGCCAAGACATGAGTGAAATGTTTTGAATCCTTGGAAATAAATACATTCTAGTAAGAGTGGACAATGGATCTTGCCTTCATCTGTGGAAAGTTTATTTTTAACTTAGGTAAGAATTGGAATAAAAAGAGAATAATGTTTTTATGCTTCCCCATTCTCATTACTATACTGGGGTAAGGAATAGAGAATGTGGATCATGTATCTGTGCTAAACTTAACCCCAACTTTTCACTATTCTTTCCCAAGTCCTTTTTATTTTTAAAGTAATGAATACATTTATTGTGTGGAGTTGGTACATATACATATCGCACCTTAGTACTTTTTATTTCCTCTTTCTCTCCTCTTCCTCTTTCCAGTACCCTTCACATTTGCAAAATGTCTACCTCGAGTAATTTCATCCCTAGAACTTGTTATATGATACAAGGGGAAGGATGATAGAATCTTACTGAGTTCTTGCTACCTGTGTAGCTACATATACTCAATCTAGATGCCTTCTCTTCAAAATAATTGCAAACAAGATTAAAATCACATACACAAACTATTCCAGCTGGCCTTTGGCTTCTTTTGGTGTATATTCCTTGAACAAAACAGTAGCAAAAATTGGATTTAAAATAAGGAACACGGAAAACCTCCCTACTAGTACCGGATCACCTCAAACTCTTGCACTTTCTGAAACCCCAAGCTCTAGGATTAGAGGAGCTGAATATATCAATCAGCAAAAGTATTTATAAGTAAGGAGACACAAAAACTTCAAAATAAACTTATTTTGACAACATCTCTTCACTGTGGCTCTGGGTACCTAAGAGTATAATAATGCAATAAAGCCAGGTAAGTAGAACACAAGACATAGTTCAATAAATTCCCAAATTAGAAAAATCCTCACTTTTTTTACTTATCTATTGTACATCTAAATAAAACTACGTAATCATATATTCCTCTGGTGAAGTAAAAAAGAAAATGTCATCTTTCCTCGGCAAGTGGCTAGATCACAGCAAGCAAGGAAAAAAAGAAAATCTTTGGCCTGTTGAAAGCATCTCAGAAATCTTAATTTTCAAAGTTGAGCTTTTCTGATTCCAGGCAATTCCTTGGCAGAGCAGAACACAGGTTCTTAGACTACAACATTTCATATGGAACCACGACTAGTTCTGCTGTGTCCCAGTGATATAATAATCACTTAAGATTTCCACTTTTTAAGTCTGTCACTTACAAATAATGTTCCTCATTGTATACAGTCCTAAGTACAGCAAGGCCTTCATATGGATAGGGCTTCATACACACACGCACACACACACACACATATGTTTTTATAAGTCATTCCACAAAATATTAGTGAGGTGGTAGCCTCTCATAGCTACCTCCTTTTGCTCAGTCATATACACTGAGACATAGCTTGAGCCACAAATTAACCAAGGACTCCAGCTTATGTTGCTAAAAGTGCTTAAGTACCGGGAATATACAGCAACATATAACCTGTCCTTGAAGAAGTGAAACATTTTGGTTCATGCTGGGCCATAATGTGGAACTGTAACATAAAAAGGGCGTAACATAAAAAATACTATATAAGCATTATCTATTAAGAATAAAGATCACCCAAGCAAATATTTGTCAGAAAGGCTTAGAAACAATAGCACGTCTATTCATGCCGGTGACAATTTAGTGGGAACTTTTCTATCCTTGGACTTATCACAAAGTTGTATGAACTGGTATTTGTTAGGGGTGACTAGCAAGGCTAAGTGTTTGTTGGGAATTGTACAGCCTCTGATTTACTTTCTCACTGTTTAGCACCAAAAGGACTTCTTCAGCCCACAGAGACAAGGTCTAGATAGCTGGGTGCAGACACAATATTTCCCTCCCACACCTTTCAACCTTTTCACCCCAATTAAAGGTCAACCTGGCTGCTCAAAAAATATTTAAAAGGCAGTCATCTCAGCTGGCTGCCAAATGTGATCATATTGCTATCTCACAGACTTCAGCTAAACCTAGGACTAAGGCATGTGTGTGACTGGGAGATGTGTGGAGGTTTTCTGCTTTCTCCTAAGAGTGCCTTTTCCTTCACGTCCCAGCAGCCACTTCCCAGGGAGCGCCCCCTCCCCCTCCGCCTCACACCCGCGCACATGCGCGCGTCTATAATCCCGCCTGCGGCTCACGGATTTCTCGCTCCCGGCCTAATTAAATCTCCTCTAAGAACAAGCGAGCTCGGCAGCATGCGCGCCGCGGACAGCCCGCCTTTCCCGCCCGCTCGCGAACGCGGGGACCCACCTCGCTCGCCCTGAGCTTACTGCCGCTTCCGCCCGGCCGCATTTCCGCCCGCCCCGGCCACACTTCCGCCCGTCTCGGCCTCACTTCCGCCAGCACGGGTCGCCTTGCTACCAGTTTTTCAGCGAGTTCCCAGCCCAGGCCACCTCCTGAGAGGTATCTGAGCCTTGAATCCGAAAGGATGACACAACAAGCAGAGCTGAATGAAAAAAGAAAATAACAAAGGAAAGGAAAGGAGAGAAAGAAGGAGGGGAAGGCCATTGAAAAGAAAGGCGAACCCACATAATTGTTCAATCAGATATTTAATAACCAGCCTCCGGCGTGGGAGCCATCTTTTTAACACTGCAGTGTAGGCCATTTTAACTCCTCCCTGCATGCATTTATTAATTTATGGTCTATATACTGTCCTTGGTCTTCTTGAACTGGGTTAAGGAGAACAGGATGAGTAAAACTGGCAGCGATGATCTCAGTTTTTAAAATTGCGTAGACAAGGCAGACATTAGGAATTTGCCCTTGAAATAGGTTGTGCGTGTTTTGACCAAAGTACTTTCTTTGAAGGAAAGGAGTATGACTTAGGAAAAATACAGCAGGAGGATAATCTTAGATGAAGAGGTAGCTTTTGGACTGAGAAAGGTCTGGGACCAGGACAGAGCTGGAAGACTGATCGATGTGGCTTAGGTATAGAAGGTGTTGGGAAGAAGATAAACTGAGGGCCGGAGGGTTAGCTCAGCAGTTCCAGCGCCTGCCTCGCAAGCACAAGGTCCTGAGTTCGATCCCCGGTCACCACATACGATGTTGGGTGTGGAGACTCATGTCCACCAGCAATCAATACCACGTACCACAGTGCCGGGCGTGGTGGCTCACGCCTGTAATCCCAGCACTTGGGAGGCAGAGACAGGAGGATTGCTGAGTTCAAGGCTTGCCTGGGCTACATAGTGAGCTCAGAGCCAGCCTGAACTACAAAGCGAGACCCTGTCTCAAAAAAAAAAAGAAGAAGATAAACTGAGCCAGGGCAGGTAGTGAGACACTGCCTTTCAAGTTCGTGCTAAGGGCATCCGGGGACTTTCTCTCTTCCTGTTTGACTCTGTCCCTGTAGGAGAAGAGGGTTGGACTGATCACTTTTTTGTTCTGAAAGAATCCCTCAGCTTCAAGAAAGAGATGAGAAAGATTTAGAATAAGCAACCAGGAAAATAGCCAACAAAGTAATTGTGGTGACTTAAATGTTGGTATTGTGAATAGTGAGACAATAATGGATAATAATTATAATACTCAAAACATATTTATTGATTGCTCATAGCTTTACACTCATTAACTTGTTTAATCCTGAGGACAGTCCTATTAAGTATCATTAGTACCATTTTGCAACTGAAGAAATGAAGACTTAACCTGTCCAAATCCTCCTAACTAAAAAATATAGGCATTGGAATTCCATTCTATGCTGTCTGTGGGCAATATTATTGGCTTGTCACTATCTGCTCAGTGTGTATTCTGTGACTTTAAAACAGATATAAGCAAACTAAAGCCAATAATGAATCCCTTATACAAACCACATGATTCTGTGATATTGGTAGAGAATACATTTAGTAGGTAGAATTTTCAAGTTTATACTTTTATCAACCATCACTTGCTAGTAGCTAAAAGGGGACTTTTGTGATTATAAACAGGTTGGCTATATTTATTTTTGAGTTGATACACTTTAGTAAGACCTAATTTTTCTGGGGGGAAAGTCACTTAACAAGTGCTGGTAGGTTGTCTTTAAAGAAGTTAAAAACATCTTGGTAAAACATGGATAACATTTTGTGGAGTAATAGAAAAATTTCATAGAAATATAACTCCACAGAGCCTTTTAAGTTTCATTTCCCTTTGGAAAACAAAACTTCACAAAGTACACTGGATTTATCAACATGATTTCACAAACTGAAGAAGAATGGCTTCATCAAAGACCAACAATGAAGGTTTTTTTTGTTGTTGTTTTTTGAGACAGAGTCTCGCTTTCTAGTTTGGGCTGGCTCTGAGCTCACTATGTAGCCTAGGCAAGCCTCGAACTCAGCAATCCTCCTGTTTCTGCCTCCCGAGTGCTGGGATTACAGGCGTGAGCCACACGCCTGGCAATGAAGGTTTTTTTTAAGATTGATTGGTCTATTTCTCTGAGTCGTCCATTTTAATAATTTGAATCAGAAATAATTTCTTAGCTTTTTAAGTGGTGGTACATATTTCTGTTGAGAGTGGAAGTCCCATGAAGTGACTGGAAGTTCCTGATAAACACTCTAGTGGATTGCTCTGTTACCTGGGAGTACTTGGATTAAGGACTTTATCACAGAGAACCCATCTAGTCTCTAGGTTCAAGACTCCCAGTGCTGGCAATAGGTTTGCCTCTGGAAATACCTGAAATCTGACTGGAAAAATGATTATTTTAAAAAATAAAAACCCTCAAAATGAGCAACCCAGATAAATTTAAGGAACATTCATTCAATAGTCACAAATAGAATATTGTGTCAGCTTCATTAATACCTGGTTTTAGCATTCATACTTCATTGTATTTGAAAACAGTTTTTAGATGAGATGTCTTCTCCAAGTGAGAGTTCCTAAATGTACATAAGGAATAGTGAGAATCCAGCATATTTTAAATTTAATTTAACCAAATAGTTAAAAAAGTGAAATTATAAAAATCACTTTGTAGACAAATCATGAAATGTGTGATATGCATAACTTTTAATATGTTTCAGGTGATAGTAAAAGTGAAGGTCTGAAGCACTTGGGTCTTGTGCAATTTAGAACATGCTTCCCATGGGCATTTTGCCATGTATTTTGTCTTCACAGCCTGCACTTCAGTTCTAGGCCAATCCCTAGGAATCTGGATAAGACTGGAGCAGGGGTCTCTGTGTTGTGGTCTGTTCAGAACACATTTGGATTGAGTTGTTCTCTTAGATCTCAATAACCTGTCTCCTTCCCGGACAGCTCTGAGGCTAAACCCTACCTTAGAGAATATCAGCTGGAACACTCCGCCTGCACTCCTGAGATAACACAAGGGTGCTTTTCAGGACACATTATCTGTTCTTACAGCGATGACTTGAAGCCGTGCCTTTCCTCTGAATGCTTCCTAAAGTTTGAGCATGTGAGTGTGAGAGGAGGTGTTTTCTTTCCTGCTGCCATAGCTCTTTGGCTCTGGGAAGGCTGTAGTAAAGAAATGGCCTTTGATGTCAAAGCTTTCTTTTCCAAATGCTTTAGAAAAATAATGTGTCTTGGCGGGTAGTGACTGTCATGACAGCCATATTTTACAGTAACCCAGCTCTGCAGTGACTCACAGAACATGTGATATGAACTTTGACCAGGTGGGACAATCCCAGTAATTGCTACAGTTGGGTGATGTAATTGTGATGGTAGAAGCATTTGGAAATGAGATTGGTTTCCTTCCCTGTCATACTCTGGTCTTTATAGTAAGCATATTTGTTAATTTCATGAGTGTCTCATCCTCATTCCTGGAAACGCTGCAAGAAATGATCAATAGGATCCAGATGCTGTATTATGTTAAGGTCATAGAGAAAACAGTGGCATCCTCCCAGAGTGTGGGATTGTCGGTCCATTGGGTCGTTGTTGACTCCCACCAAGCCAACCGCTATACAATACAGAATTATGTAAGCCTGTTCCCTGGAAAGAATAGACCTCAGAAACCTAGATTCTGTCTCTTTTGACATTTCAAAAACTCTGCTCTTGTGCCAGACATTTAAAGGACACTGAAAAAATATTTTCAAAGGAGAAAAATGTTTATTTGTTTTAAGGCTTGCTCAGTAATCCACTTATGCCATTTGCATTAAACAACCTTTCCATGTAAACACTATTAATTATGTAGTAAAAGAACCAAATAAAATGCTAAAAAATAAAAGTAACTGTACCATAAAGTAGTGTAGCTCGAGTGCCCATACATTATAGGGAAACTGTAGAGTTTTACATGTTATTGAAGGAAGTGGTTATGTGTTTTTTCCCTATTGTTTGAACTACTAAGATGGAACAGGCAGAAATGACATTTTACAGATGGATACCAAGGCTGTTAAAGCTTAAACCCACATCGGAATTATGATCTTCACAGGGGCTTTAACTCACGCCTCTGAGTCTTAAAAAGACTGGCCAGGACAGAGGCTTTGTGTCTTGTGGATTTCCCCAAAAGGTCTTTAGGAGCAGGACTATTGTTATCTACTCTGAAATCAGTAGCCTTTAACCTCCTTTTGTGTGTAATAACACAAGATTGCGTGTGTCTGTGTTAAGGAAATTAATTGTGTGCAGCCTGCCTGGCACAAACAAGAAGATCAAGTGTGAAGCTGCTGAGAAAACATGGCATAGGAGGCCTTGTAGTAACAGTGGGATGCATTTGCATTATGCATTGTAGTGTTTCAAGTGTTTTCATATATATTATATTACTATATATTACATTATATTAATATGATCCCTCACAATAATTCTGTAAGGTATGTACGACGTATCTTTATCAATCCCTTTTTATGCATGGAAATTAAAACGAGGTAGATCACAAAGAAGCAGAAATTGAAAAGCATTTCTAAGCTTTTATTTGCTTTTCCACTACTTCATTCATATTTCTTTTTAAGTGTGAGTGAAACGATATATGGTTTCATTCACAGCAATATTTTGTGCTATATAGGGTCTTTTAAGAATGTTTGAGTGCATTTACCTAATTTCCTCAGGGAAAGTTTACCCAGACAGGCTGGAAATGGATATGAAATAGGAAAAGTTTTTCATTTTTATGGATTAAACCCATCTGTTGTGTTCACTAAGGCGGGATCATGGAGGAAGACAGAGTTCTAGAAGCTTGAAGAGAGGAGAGAAGAGGGTAAACCATCCCTTCAGATCCTTAGTGCAGACTACTGCTCCAGGGGAGGCTTGTTCAGGCCAAGCCTGTCCACCACACAGCAGCAAGAAAGCAGAAGTCCCTGCTCTCAAACCACAGAGTTCTCTGGAGCAGGCATGAACACTGCTTAAAAGAATCTTGAGACCCTCTGTCTTATATGATTTGGATCCTTTCAGAAAAATATACCAAAATATTTGACCATGACCTCTACAATGTCTACATGGCACAAAGTAAAGGCACATCTCCTTTCATTTCCTTATCCTGAATTTTAATACTTAACCTGCTATGTGCCTTCGCTGGACACTGGAACTCATGTCGAAAC
>PVIC010004413.1:0-62737 GCA_004025085.1 Thryonomys swinderianus
AAGGAGCATCCAATTTGTATACCACTTTCATTTCTTGCTTACAACATTGTCTGTGGAAGATATTCACCAGCTCACTTTCCACGTGGTGACTCTGGACTTGTACCCGAATGATCCTTGGCTCCACCTCTTTCCTCATCTGCACAGTTCTTCGTAATCAATCACCCTTAGATGCATTGTTTGAGAGTAGCCTCTTTGCTCATTCTCCAAATTTGAACTAAGTGATGGAGTCGATCCCGGGGCCTTCCGTGGTTTTCGAGCTTACCAGCCCACTGACTGTTGACAAAGACAAATTTCTTTTTATTCAGGCAGGCTTATTTATTTATTTTTTTACCATCACATTTTATAAAATTTTTTTAGATAGTCTGATTAGATCTTTGATTTAAAGGCTTTTAAACTATTTTTTTGTACTAGAGTGAAAGTAAATAACCCAAACTTCTCTACGAAGCAGAATGCTTAAGATTTTACAAAAGGTCTTTTTGCATGTTTACCAATAATGTTTTTCTCTCAAGTTGATGGTAGCTACGTATGTCTAGACAGCGAAGCATAGTTCTGAATTTTGCTACCAGGCTAAATCTTAATGTGATTTTATTGCTTAAGATCTTTCTTAGTCAGTTGGTTTATGGTTTAAAAGAAGTTGGATTTTCAACCATGTAATATCTCAAATATCTAAACTGTTTCCTTTCAATTTCTTGTGTGCACATTGCTCCCTGTCTGCCGTAGGTGTAGCACGCATACTAAACATTCCGAGAATACACTGCTTAGGAGCAGAGCCTGGAAAACATGTCATTCAAAAGTAATATCTTGTTTTCCAGCCTCTTTTCCAAGAACTACAGGCACATGGTTTCCTTACTGTCTTAGTGCAGGTGGCATAATTGCCAAATATCCTTTTAGAGTACAGTATGGCTCTGGACTTAACTGTTTCCCACAACTTTGTTGTTGTTTATTTTTGCCCTGTAAGTCCCAGCTGAGGTTACCAACACATCCTACTTCCATTTTCCCATATCTACATGCAGGATAGTGCACACTCTCATAAATGCAACTTCAGTTTTCAGCAGCTATGTATATGAAACTACTTTTGTTTAGAAGACAATGTAATGTTAGTATTAGCAAAGATTTTAAGGACACAGGCACCTTTAAACTGTGGCTGTGGCTACGCTGTCAGTCACATCCTCTGAGTCTTCCACATCCCATCAGGATCTGGGGAAAGGCAGTGCAACAGCTCATGTTGTACAAACCTCAGCAAAAATTGAAGACAAAAAGAGCAGTTTAAGAAAGTGTTTATTGAAAATAAGATGAAGAAAAAAGGATTCCCAAGAGAGGAAAGAAAGCCAAGGTGCTTCTATTGATTTTTGTCATGGCCTTATAGATACAAGGAGAGTGCAGAGTCATGTTTCAAAGGACATTATCCTTTATTTCTAATGTTTTTTGAGGCTCAGTTGAAGGCAGGGTTTAAGCAAGGAGGAGGAACTTGTCAGCTAACTTGATGGCTTAGCCTTGGCACCTTCTTCCTGGGAGGAAAAGCTTTTATCTCCCCTTCCACTGTAGCTTTTATCCTTCTTGTATTTGCTTCAGCATCTCTAAACCTGGCTTAGCTGCTTGAATTAGTTCTTCAACCCCAGTGAGCTGTTTCGTTTTTCCTGACCCTATCCTTAGGCCATTCTGGCTGTGTCACTCCCCATAACTACATGAAACTAATACAAAAGGGCAAGATGACATCAAGGCTGTTCTGGGCCAGATCTGGAAGAAGAGTTGTTTTTTTTTTTTTTTTTCATTTTTGTTTACTTTCTTTTGGTCCCAACTCACTCACATGGCTGCATGGAAGAGAGAGAGTTTACATTTTTGGAACAAGATCACTCAGGCTCTGCCTCATGAAAGAGAGGTAATAATATGTGATACTGAAGGTGGAATGTGGAGGAATAGTGAGGAGAAGGAGGGAAAAATGTCACCTAATGTTTACTCTTATGAACTGCGATGTACTGTGCTCTGTACTTACAAGTGAGGCTTCAGGAGTCTTTGTAAATTATCTAAAGGCACACAGCCAATCATATGATTGTTTTATAATAAAATTCAGAGATGTCTGGAGAGTAATCCCTGATCTTCCCAGAAGAAGAAAAATACCATATGTACAAACACACTCACCAACACTCAATAGTGACACTACATTCCCGATCTCATTATTCTACCTAAATTTTCTCTTTATAGGAGATATGGCCCAGTATAACATACTTATCGGTTGTTAATAATTTAATTATTCATGAGATATGCTTAATTTTATTTGAAGGTAAATTTGCTGATAGTACATCACATATAATCAATTCATTTCTTTAAAATGTAAGATAAAATCTTGTCAAAATGGGAACTTACTCTTCAAGTTTATTTGGCTAAATCTTTTACATAATGCATCTAGTAAGACACACAACATTTTAATTACCGTCATTTGTCTCCAAAAGCAAATATTTACAAACAACATGAAGTCCTAATGGCCTTAATGCCAATAGTATTTTTCGTGAAGTCAGAAAGAAAGCATCAGCCTGTTGGCTTCTGTTAAAAAGATGCTAACATATGAATAAATATATGTGATTAGTTATCATAATAATATTAGAACTCTGTTTGAGAAACCATTTTTTTCTAACTGAAAACTTCATGACAGAGCCATATAGTTCTACACATAAAGCAAATGTTTTTGTTTGGAAGTGATCCTTAACCACTATGTGAAAATGACATTTATTTATGTGGGTTGTATAAATTATTGTCCTGAATATAGGATAAAAACACATTTCAGTATTTTCTACACATGCTGGTATTTGGAGAGAAGTTTGTCTTCAGATGCAGTGGAATAAGTCTGCACTCCTGGGTGGGGCTTTTTATTTGCCACCTTATGTGAGACAGGACTTCACAGTAGATCTAAGAAAAATTAATCTTCCTGGCATACATGTGTCTGAAAATGCCCAGATGTCTTTGTTTTAAATTAGGGATATTTTGCAAAGAAGAAACCTGATCAACTGAAAAGACTCATGGGTTGAATTATTGTTTATAAAGAAAAAAAATTAAACCACTTGTGTTGAAGTTCAGAAGAGAAATAAATGCAATAGAAACCACAAACATGATACAGTGAATTAAGGAGTTGGTTCTTTGAAAAGATAAACAAAATTGGTAAATTCTTAGCCACTCTCATCCAAAAAAGGATAGAAAAGGCCCAAATCAATGCAATTATGAAAGAAAAAGGTAAAAACAAAAGAGATACAGCAGAAATCCAGAGGATAATAAAATCTACTTCAAAAATCTCTACTCCAAAAAGATAGAAAACAGAAGAAATGGACAGATTCCTGGACACATATGAACTTCCAAAGTTGAACAAAGAAGATATAAAAATGCTAAATATCCCAGTATCAATCTGCGAAATTGAAAATGAGATTAAAAACCTACCAATAAAGTCCAGGTGCTGATGGGTTCACTGCTGAATTCTATAAGACATTCAGCCAAGATCTAATACCACTACTTTTCAAACTCTTTAATGAAATTAAAGGGGAAGAAATATCCCAAATTCATTCCTTGAAGCAACTATTGCCTTTATTCCAAAAGCAGAAAAAGACCCAACCAAGAAATAGAACTATAGACCAATCTCTCTAATGAATGTAGATGCAAAATTTCTCAATAAAAAACTGGCAAACAGAATACAGAGGAACATCAAGAAGATCATACACCCTGACCAAGTTGGATTCATCTCAGAGATGCAAGGATGGTTGAGCATCCTTTTAACATGGTGTTAAAAAGAGTTAGGGACAATGTTAAAAGAGTCAGGGACAAAAATCATATAATAATCTCAATACATGAAGAGAAAACATTTAAGAAAATTTAACACCCATTCATGATTAAAATCCGTCAAAAAATTGGAGTAGGTGATATTTATCTTAACCTGATAAAGCTATTTATGAAAAACCCACAGCCAGCATCATACTAAATGGTCAGAAACTGAAATCTTTCATGCTAAAATCAGGAACAAGACAAGGATGTCCACTGTCACCACTACTGTTCAATATAGTACTGTAAACAGCCACAACTATTAAACAAAAGAAAGAAAGAAAAGGAACAAAGATAGGAAAGACTATATAAAGATCTTTTAAAAAATCAGCCCCTCCAAATGTAAAGATCCAATTCAAAAATGGGCATCTGAAATGAACAGACACTTTTCAGATCAAGAAGTAAAGACAATTAAGAAACGTATGAAGAAGTTCTCAACATCACTGGTCATTCAAGAGATGCAGATGAAAACAACACTGAGATTTCATCTCGCTCCACAAAGAATGGCTGCTATCATGAAATCAACCAACAACAAATGCTGGCAGGACTGTGGGAAGAAGGGAGCCCTCCTCTACTGTTGGTGAAAATGTAGGCTGATGCAAATACTGTGGAGATCAGTACATAGATTCCTCATAAACCTAGGATTCGAGGTTCCATTTGACCTGTACATGAAAGAGTTAAAAGAATCATGCCACAGTGACATATGTGCACCCATGTTTATAGCAGCTTGGTTTGTAATAGCTAAATCTTGGAAACAGCCCAAATGTCCATCAACAGGAGACTGGACAAAGAAGATGTGTTTTTCTTTTTTAAATAAAATGGAGTATTACTCAGCCTCTAAGAATGACAAATTTGAGTCTTTATACTCAAATGGATGTACCTTGAGTGCATATTCATCAGTGAAATGAATGGAACACAGATGATAAACCACAAGTTTAAACGAGGTTCAAAATGTACAATAGGTTTTGTGAAATAAGAGGAAAATGTTCAAAAGGAAAAGGGAAAAGGGGTTAAGGGAAAGTAAAGAAGGGAAAGAAAAATTTGGTGGTAAAAGGGAACCAAAGCTTATGTACATAGTGGGTGGAGGTTGTAGGGAGGAGAGTGGAATTGGAAAAAATGAGACTCAAGATGTGTTATGTACTGGTAAAAATTCAATGTTGAGTGTAAACATAAAGCATATGTAAAATGTACCAATAAAACCAATTTTAAAAAGAATAAAAATGGGAGGCAGGGATTTAGAGGCAGAGGAAGAACGTGGATTGGAAAAGGAAGGCAACTAAAAGAGAAGAAAGCTGTATTATGTACATGTCCATTTTCACCAAGATGAATATAAACCCTGTGCACTGCAAGTATGTACTAATAAAAAAAAGAAAAAGAACCCAGGATAGATAAAGAAAAATAAATGAATTCTAGCCAATGTGGTGGTGCATGTCTATGATTTCAGCACTTGGGGGGCTGAGTCAGGGAGACTGCTTTAGCTTCAAGGTCAGCCTTAGTATTATAGTGAGTTCAAGTTAGCCTGAACTAAACAGTGAGGCCCTACCTCAAAAAACAAAACAAAACAAAATAAAACCCTGATTAAAAAAACATAAAATACTCTCTAAAACAATTTAAGCAAATAAGCAGATACATAACCTATTGTATTTAATGATGGTACTTGAAGTGAATATCCATTTTAATAACAATAAAATTCAAAGGAACAATATTAAGTAGACAACATTTGAGCTTTTCTTTGTATATTATTTGGTAGTCTTCTATAATACACCAGTGTAGTGGAAAATAATTGTTTATTTAAAATGGTAGAAAAGATAAATTTTAATTTATCCATTTTGATAATTTTCAACCAATGACCTACACAGTAATCTTCTCATGAAGTTTTCCAGAGATTTAAATACATGATTACATAATAACAATCATTCTAAAAAATGAAAAAGTGAATATAAGTTGTTTGCACTTCTACTAAAACAAAATTTCTATTCAGTTTGATAAGGAATCTGAAATTACAACACTTCCATTAATAATTTCCCTAGTTTAGAGATGATTATTTTTATTAAAATTATTGCATTTAGTAGTTTAACTTTTGCACAAATGCTATACAGGCAATTTACTGTGAACATAACAAAGTGAACATTTGGAAAAAGAGATGTACAGTTACAATAGAGAGATGTACAGTTACAAATTATCTGTTCAGGTTTATGTCCATTTTTATAAAAATTTTTATTTTTTGGGCCGGAGGGTTAGCTCAGTGGTTCCGGCGCCTGCCTTGCAAGTGCAAGGTCCTGAGTTCGAGCCCCGGTAACCACATAGAATACAGGGCGTGGAGACACGCCCACCAGCAATCAACACCGCATACCACAATGCCGGACATGGTGGCTCACGCCTGTAATCCCAGCACTCGGGAGGCAGAGACAAGAGGATTGCTGAGTTCGCGGCGGCTTGCCTGGGCACCGTAGTGAGCCCAGGGCCAGCCTGAACTTCAAAGCGAGACCCTGTCTCAAAAACAAGCAAACAAACAATTTTATTTTTATTGGTACCTTGTATATACACATGATGATCACACTCAATATTGGGAATTTGTACCAGTATATGATACAATTTCTGTAGGAGTGTTACTTGTTTGGAAGAGACCTGAACATACCTTTGATCCTTTGATGATATGGTACAATAATCAGGCATATCTATGTAGGCCTGAGTTCAAACCTCAACTTTTCATTTACTGCCTGTAGAAAACGAGAACATCTTCCTAACCCTTCCTCATATTCCCTATAGTAAAATAATGACAATAAAATTACCACTCCTTTTGTCAGTAGAGTTAAATGATTAATTCTTAAAATGTGTGCTCCAATTTCCTCATTCATTAAATGAGGGTATTATCATAATGCATTTTTATAATACTGTTATGCAATTAAAAATTTTAATACATGTAAAGTGTTCAGAATTGTGCCTGGAACTCAGTATTTTGTATATAATTGAGAAATATTTTTACTCTTATCACTATTCAATGATTGTTATTCCAAAAATATATAGTGTACAATAAAATGTTTTATTTGTGAATATAACAAAGAATTGGGTTTAGGATATTTTTCTAAACTCTTGAATTTTTTACTCAATAGTAATAGTTTGTAGACAAATATATGCCAGGATGTCTCCATTTTTATGTGACTATGTAATTTAAATATAATTGTTCAATGAGTCCAGACTAAAAAATTTCCCTAATTCTGCTGAAATTGGGAAGAAGGCACCTCAGATTAGTTTTCTATGGTGATAGTTTGCCTGACCTCTGACGTGTGTGAGTCTCACATAAATCAAAAGAGAGACTTGACAATTATTTAACTCGTGACACTGGCAGAAACCCTGAGTGTTCCAGACTCTATCAAACATCTGCATGTTGTTTATAGACTGCTCCTGGTAGCAGCACAGCGCCCCCACAGGAAGGTTTGGTAGCTACTTCCTTCTGACTCCAGCTAACTTCAAATCGTACTCAGATCTGACTGCTAGGTGTCTTTTCTGAGGTGCAGCAAGGTCACTGACTTTCTCTGAACACTGTTGTCTTTACTGACTCATCCCTTTTATACTCATCCCTCTATCTTCAACAACTGAGACAAAGTAACAAATGTTAAGAGCTTAAAATATTCTTGTATAAATATAGCTTCTACAAGAAAGTTAATCATAATATACTTTACAAAGTAATTACATATTAACCTGTCTTAATTTCTAGATTAAAGTGGAACATAGTGGTGAGTGTTCTTATTGGTAAATATACCATTTTTTCTTGGATCAAAGAGACAAGTATTGTAGTGTCAGATAGATATTTTACTTCAAATAATTAAATTATTAGGTACTATTCAGTGATCTTTTAATACTTTAAGCTTATCTGTCTCTAATTATTCAGAAGAAAAGTATGTTCTGATCTTCACAGGGAAATTATTTGGAAATAGATGTAACAACAATGAAAATTGTATTCTAAACAATATTATAACATTTTGCTTACTTTACTTGTATTATTGATCTTTACATAAGCATGGAGGCCTACTTTTGTTTAATATTATCTGCCCTTCAAGGTGTATGGATTCTACTGAACTTAATAGGTTTATTTTTGGTAGGCAACAGAAGTACAAGTAAGTTTACCCTGATCATTCAAATGTATATTAAAACAGTTATGATCAGTGGTTTCACAGAGTTAAGAAACTTAAGAAAAGGAGTCATCACCTATTATAGATTTCTAGATTGCTTTTCTCTCTTGATACACTAAATTAGCTAATGACACAGAATATACTTCTTATACTTAAGTTATATATTTGTAGATTACAAAGCAAAAAATAAAACTCTTATTTTATTGAGTTTCAGAATATAAATATCTTTTTTACAGTGGCCTAGTTTTTATATTTTCCAACAATGGCCATTATTTGCTATGTCAAAATGAGCTCCCTCTCCTCCATTACAACTCTAACTATCTAACTTAGTTATTATCATGGTCTGCACTGGTCAGCAAGGAATATTTCACCAGTGAAAAATTAACTACCACCCTTAATTGTGTGTTTGATGCCAAAGTGAGCCACACTGTCTTATGATGCAGTTAGCTGGTGGGAAAGGTAAAGGCAACAGCTAGAGGGAAGTGGAGGTGAGAACAAAGATGGTGTCCAGATCGCCTTGGATTCCCTGGTCCTAACGTCCCTGGATTTTAATCCATTCCTTTCTTACAGCTGATGAGACAGCAAATTCCTTTTTATTGATGAGTTTATGATACATATCTGAAATTTGCAACTGATTCCTAACTCTACCTTAACTCTCTTTTTTCTAAGAAGGTACATCTCTGTTATGTATAAACTGAATGTTTATTCTACCTTGCCTCCTAGTTCACATGTTGAAGCCATAATTCTCCATGCAGTAAGACAAGGGGGCTTCTTTGGGAAGTAATTAGGTTTGCATAAGTGAAGACTCTGTAAGATTAGCATGCTTTTGAGAAGAGACTGGTGGACTCTTTCTCTGCCTTCCATATTTTTATAATTTAGGGAGATAATTCTCACTAACACTGATCAGATTGTGAGAAATGAACATTTGTTTGTTTAGTAGTTCAACCTATGATATTTTTGGTATAGTAGCCAAGATTAAGACAATCCGAATAAAGAGGAGAGTGTTTGCATTGTGTGATTAAGTTTTTTTGATCCAATACATTGAGGGTTGTTAATATACTTCCTTCCGAAGAAAGGCTGTTACTTTGAAGTGATCACTTGCAGAAATTGGTCAGGAAGCAACCATGCTGATAAATGTGATAACATATAAAGAAAACAGAAACAATAAATCTTAGTGACAATTTCTATAAAGCTATAATGCAATAAAGCTTTAGAAGAAACAATGGCCCCTTTCACAAGTGAAGTGATCAACTGAACCAGTTTTATGAAATTATTGTCAATATTGTAAATGGAAAAGTGAGTTGCCATTAAAACCAGCCTTTGAGGAATAGGGAGCTATGAAAAATTCAAGTTAAATATATGTGCTTACTCCAGAAAGGGAATAAAGTTATATTGCTGTATTGATGTCTCCTTTGTAGAAGACTTATTTAAAAGTGGAAACGTTTGACCTTGAAGGTTATTGTTATTGTGTTTTTTCAAGCAGATAATGTAATTAGATATTTAACAAAGACTAGTTCTTATATTAGTGAGAGGACTATTTGTCCCCATAGAGGTTCAGGGTACCATCATTATATTTATGAGGTGTACACCATTGTGACAGAGATTCATGCTTAACCTTCAAGAGGATCCTGCTGTGCCATGCTAGAAATTTAAGGTAGCTCTATAGTCACTGAGCCAACTTCATTGCTTCTGTAGTTTGATGCAGAACATATTTGCAGTATAATGTGGCTTTAGCATTACAGTGGCTATGATAGGAAATTTACCAAAACAAAAATATATACAAATGACCTTGTCCTCTTAGTGAGGACCTAGGATTAACTCGTAGGAAAATGATAGTCAAGTAAATGCTATTTCTCAAAAACACTTAATAATTCTTATGAAAAACTGAGAGATTTGGGGATGAAATATATTACCGGGAATAGGAAGGTGGGATAATGACAAGAACTAGAGGCTTAGAAAGAGTTAATGAAGCAGCTTCCAGAGAGAGAGAGAGAGAGAGAGAAAGACACAAAGTCATAAAGTAAACAAATGGAGGAAAGGGGCTGTTGTGATGAGAGGCTGTGTGGGCATGACTCTGTTTAACAGAACTAAATTCTTGACTATTTCACTAACATGACAAAACTTCCAGATGTATTTCTGTCAACTCTGAAAGGTTTGCACATACATATTGATCTTGTTGTGTATATTTCTTGGCATCTGAAGGCCATTTGAAAGGAAAAGGCAACTTCATGGCGAGGTGCATAGGTTTTCTATTTGGTAGTGAAGAAGAAGATGGGTAAAGTCTCTCAAAAGTAAGTGAGAAAGACTGAGTCACCCAGAGGCCAGAGACAGGTTGATATCTTCCAAAGCCACTGACATAATGGCTGACTGTGTGATCTAGATGGTTACCAGCTGCAAGAGGAGAACTCTTCCATAACCAGCTTAAAGTCAAGTCTAGTGGGCCAAATACTTGACTTCCAATTGAAGTAAAAATACCAAATAGAGGAAGATGTCATGGAAGGGGCAAAGAAATATTGATCTGAATTATGTCAGCAGTAACTCGATAGTGCTGTACAATCTGATGTTGATTGAATGATCTAAGTGTCTTAATAAAATCTTGAAAGACAGAAGTAAATCTAAAGCTATATACTTTTTTGATTGTCAAGTATTGAAGAAAAAAGCTTTGAAAATGCTAGATTTCTGAGATGACTATTAAGCACCAAAATCCAGCAAAATCAGTTGTACAATTAAATACCCTTACTTATTTCTCTGAAGCTCTATGTAACTGAGCTCTTTTCACAGAAGGAAGACAGAGACAGCAGAACTACTCCTACCAAAGCGAGCATGCCTTTCTTCACCTGCACTGAAGCCTGTGCTGACTAGTAACCAGGTCCAATCTGGTGACTTGTGTCCTTTCCTAACTGGGAGTGCTCTCTACCTCATCATGCACCAGTATGGGATAGGAAAAGCTATCGCACCATTACAGCCCTGTGGCAGATTGGGTATGGTGCTTTCTCAAGGTACATAATCAGACAGATAAGTCTGCTGTTATTTCAACTCTGCTGAAGCCAGCCTATATTAGTGTTGACTTTTCCATGAGATTATATCACCACTGAGTTCATACAGGATATTGCACACAAATCTCCCCTACTTTCTAAGCCTCAAGCCTACTATCTATCGGTTTCTATTTCCTTCTTCTGTTAAAATTTCAACATCAAGATTTGACAAGAGCCAGAACCCTTTTTCAAGAAATGTCCACCACACATTTATTTTCTTGCCTTCTCTGTTGATGCTCTTCTGGAGGATAGAGCTGTCCCTTGGCAAATGGCCATCACCCGGCACCCTCAGGTCCTTTGAACCACTGGTCCTAACAAGTTAGTGGAAAGCTTTTATTTTCATTCCACTATAGCAGTGAAGCAAGCATAAAATCTCAACATTTTCTTCTCCCCTCTTGGCCAGCTGTCGATATCAAGGGTGATCTTAAAAGATGGATGTTTAAGAAGATATATCCAGATAAGTCCAATGTCTATGACACTGTAGAAAGCAAAACTTCCTTTCAAGTCACCTCCAAGTACCACTCAATAATTCCTTCTGTGTCCTTTTACTCAAAAACTAAGCTTTCAGGGAGCTAAATTACACAAGCTTGGGATTTGTTTATTATACCAGCTGGTATTAATGAGACTAGTATATTTGTTTATAGAGAAACTTTAAATTCTATTGCTTAGTTTATGTTTCTTCATATTTAAAATCAAGTTTTAGGCATATAGTACGTATTTGAAAAGATCTTTTATGTCTTAACCATCTGGCTCTGACAGACAAAATATATTTTATCTTTGAAAACTGCTTTCTTTAACTTGAAAAGAGCATTTTAAACCAAAACCTTCACATTTTTATAGCTGCACCAATTCTCTCCTTAAGAAACAGATGTATAGAAAAGTACTGCCGCTCACTAATGTTGAAGCAGAGGAGTAGAAAAGTGCAATGTGAGAATCAAGCTTGAGTTAATTGCCTGTTCTTCAGTTATAGAAGTACATTGAGGACAGCCACGAAGCTTCCAAAGAGAGCCATAAACCACGATCTATTTGCATCTTTGTAGTAAAGCCAATTCCCTAGAATCATTCCTTTATTTTCAAATGTTTCCCATTAGCAGTAAGCACCTGTTTCTCCAAAACCATTAGTACCAAACAGGCAAACATTGGCATTTCCAAATGCAGGTATTCACTGAGCTGTTTCTGAGATTATTAACAATGCTATATGTAGAATTATAGAAACTAGCAAAAGGGTATTTATTACATATGTACCCCACTTAGAGTGAAAAACAGAAGCACAAAGAAGACATACAACAACATTTGTTTTGCAACTGAGCATTATTCTAATTGTTGACAAGTGTTACAAATCAAGATTAATTTGTTCAGTGTTTTAGTTTAATTTCCACTTTGTGTTTAAAGGTAAAGATAGAGGAAAACCTGATCCGGACATTTAGAAATGTTTTCACCATTTTTTTTAAACAAACACATCTATTAAATAGCTATTTTTAACAGAGCTCATTCCTAGAAGGCACCATGCCAAAGCCAAAGTCCCCATAGGGAGCTAGAATATAACCGGAAAGAACTGATGGTGCCTGCCCGAGGGGCAGGTGCTGAACAACAGAGGTGTGCTGCCAATAGATGCTACTGTGGGTTGAGGAGCAGGAAATAATAAAACCAAGTCGGTGTACTCCAAAGAATGTTGCATTTCATTTTAATGTAGACATTATTAGATGTCCTTTTGAATCAGCAGGTTAAGTTATGCTTCTGTAGTTCTTTGTTGTTGTGCAGATGTAAGTACTGTTTTAATGGAAGATAGATGTGTTTTTTCAAAGTATTATAGTACAACATTAAATCAGAGCTTTAGAAAGCTAACTTCAGTAACTGTGTATTATGTCGCAGTTCACGTATGTGAAGTGAATGCCACGTCCTGGCATCTGTTGTCCTCTAGTGTAACCTGAGCAGTGAGTTCCATGAAGTCGGCCAAGTATGAAAACAGACAAAAGGATCAGCAAGAGTCACAATGCAAATCAGTCAGTTTTGATTCATGGCAAAATTATGTTACAATTATTTTATGGTCATTTGTCTCCCCAGCTGATAATTTTTTAAAAAATACATGTTGAGTTTCTACAATGTTCCAAACACAGAACCCAAGAGCAAGTGCTTATCATGGTCTGTTTCCACTGCTATGAAAAAAATAACATAAACTAAATAGTTTATAACCACATACATTTATTTCTCACAGTTCTAGAGGCCAGGAAATCCATAAACAAGGTTCCTGTGTGCTCTTTTTCTGGTAACTCCTCTTGACTTTCTGTCTCACAAAAATCACCTTCCCCGCATAATGGCAGAGCAGAGATCTGATCTCTTAGGCCCTTAGAAGGGCTCTGGTCCATCGTCCTCTGAAGTTCTCACCACCTCGTTCTTTAGTCTCATGGCTGTGGCTTCCTCGGTGAGCTGAACTGATCTAAGATGCTTAACTTTTGTGGTCATTTTAACTTTAGGAAAAAACCCAGAAGTTTCACAGTGCCTGTGTTGGTAAATAAGTTGGATGAGGACACACTGCTCTGCTCCTGTGAGCCCAGCTTCTGCTTGGGAGGCCCTGGGCAGGAGCATTTGCCCTGTTTTTCTTTAAAACTTATAGAGACACTCAAATGAGAATTTCTGGGACTGATTCAAAAAGTGGAAAGACTGATTGAATAAGTGTGCCCCAAATGAGGAGGAGTGTTTTGAGGAGAATTAATGGCAATATGTCATTTGGTGCAGTAGTTTTTTTTTTTAATTTAAACATCCACCATCTATTTTGATCATACTGCGGAGATATGATAGAATCAAAACATGAAATTTTCTTCATCAGAGAAAGGAGAGTAATTTTCTGATTAACATATATTCAATACCTTTTCACCAAGACATTTTTTAGTTCGAGTGTTATTTATACAACAAAGTATTCAATCTAGATTGTTTAAAATCTGTTGCCTGAAAATTTCATAGGTTCAGTTTTCTTTTCTAAATCTTCATGTTGCTTACTATAGCTGAAAGTCACAGTAAAATATACTCTTTTAATCACTAGAACTCCAGTTTTAAAGTCATCGTATTCATAAAAATCAACACAAAACTCTTTTCATAGATTTTCATACATATTTTACGCATTCCAAATCTCAGATTTAAATTACAGAGTAGCAAAACTAATAACATAGATGAGAAAAAAGGGAGTCAAGAAAAATAAACATTTTCTGCTAGAATTGATAAGCATACATGGAAATAATTAAATTGAAAGATACAAGAATTGGTAAAACTCGAGAAATGTCACAATGAATTAGCGAGAAATGATCATGAAAGTAATTGTAAACAAATAAAGGACTGAGATTTGACCTTCATAGGACAGATAAATAGGACTGTTAAGAAGTTTATCTGTCTAGAAGAATATACTTAATTATACCAGAAAAAAGCATCATATTTTCTATAGTAATCAATGTCATATTGCGATCAAGAATTATCCTATATGATTCTGCTTTTATGAGATTGCTATTTCTATAGGAAAGAAAGTATTTCCAATTTATCTTCTCAGGATTTTATATTCAAGTGACTTGGATTATTAACTTTTTCTCACCTGATTACTGAATAATCAAAGACCCATTGACTCCTGGAAATAACATCTACCACATGGGTCATAAAAGAGCAAAGTCCTAGCATGATGCCTGCTCCTGAGGGAAAGCGCAGAATGTCCTGTCTCCCTAAGCATTCATCACTGTGTTCTCCAAGTGTGAATTGCACCATGGAGGACTTTATCTAAGGGGCCTGGCCTTTAGAGCACTAGTTCAAATTTTAACATTATCTATGCCATTAATTTGACTGAGAGGTTTTGATGAAGTCACTTACTGTATCTCTGCATTTTTAATCTATCAATAGAATGCATAATCTTAAACACAATCTATAAATACAGAATAATGCATGCAAAACTTTAAGAAGAGTTAGCATTGTATGTTTATATCCATCTGGAGGGCTGTGTGAATGTGGTCTTCTATTCCATGGGCTTTCACATATGTCAACTGAGGGTTAGACTGTATCTGTTCTCCCCAATCCCTTGATCCTTAGGAGAGTCTCCCTGTGAAGTACTGGTCTTTGCCAAATTTCTGAACCAGACATAGAGTTATCTGCTGTGTTTCTCATGTTCACTTCATTGTATTTTAGCTGTGATTGACAAATTATATCTGCACCTATGTTTTACATCTGAGACCTTCAAAACAAAATGGCAATCTCAACTAGGTTTTAGTTGCAGGAGATTGACAACATTTACCAGATTTTTATTCTGATATTTTAGAAAATTTGTTAATTGTTATTTAAAGGAATACCCATACATAAAATATTTTAAAAAGAGTATTTTAAGAAGACAGCATATTAGTAGTATCCAATGAATTTGAAACTCAGTCCATAAGAGATGATTATGAAGTCATATTAAAGAAAAAACAAAATAAACATTTTATGTATTTCATAAGGAAACAAAAACCTATTACCAGCAAAAGCAAAAGAAAGATGTCATAAAATTTAATACCACTCCTGCTGCTGTCATTTTTTGATAATGAATGCATTAGGGGGTGGAAAAATATGTACTGATTTGTTTTTTCCTTAACAAGAGATACAGAAAATACAGTATACTTGTACAGTGGAAGTGAGATTTAAAACACGTAGCTGTAAACTCTTAAAAGATGAATGAATTTATGAAGTTCTTTGTCTTTGAACAATGTGTTGTGGGACCAAGCACTTTGGTCTCCATGTATAATATGAGAGAGGCTATGTCTTTTGTCAGTGTAATTGTTTGATGATGATTTTTGGTGAACTTTTAAGTTTTCTTTTGAATACAGTTCTGTGGAATAGTGTATTTGAATTATTTTGACTTTTGTGAAGCTTTTCTCTACTGTGTGTATGTGTGTGCGTGTGTATGAGAACTTCAGGCTATAAGGAAATTATATTTCCCAATATGCAAGTTAATATATAACCTTTCTGAAAAACGGACCTTTTCTGGATGAAATGACTTGGATTTCGAGAGGGATAACTTTCATTTTATCTTTTAAAAATGTCCTTTCTCTTGTTGCAAATAAAGTAATTGGGTTAAGAAATAGGCCCTTTGCCAGATCTTGAGTCACATGTGATGGACTGTTCATGGTCCCCCCGATGCTGATTCTCTACTAATCCTCAGAGTTGACATAGGCAGGTGAACTTTTGACAGTGTTTTGCTATTGTAATTTTTATATGAGGTTGTAGATATTATTGTAAACAGGCAGATTGCCCACATTACTGTTCCTCAGAGTAATTTATTCTGCTTTTACTGAATACTACTATGTTGTTTCTATTTCCTTTTCACAAATGTGAAATGCCATTTTGGAAAGCATTTGACATATATGTAGGGAAAATCTGAATTTGAATACATGCCTTATCATCTCCATGCAGAGTAAACTCTTTTCTCTCTTGTTTATTTGTGCATAATCTGGAAAGAATAATACCATATGTCTCATAGACTACTCTTTGGATTAACTAAGTATATAAATCAGTTTAGTGTTATAATCACTCTGTCTTCCTAAGACTCTGATACTTGATAGGAGATGTTCACATTTTAAATCTTAAATTCAGCTTTGCAACGGAGCCATTAAACTACATATATTTTTTTTCAGTTCCTGGTACCCTTGACATCTCCTGCTGTCTCCAAACAGAGCTAACCCATCTTTGAATCCTCAAATCAAATACATCTTTCTGTTTTGTTTGATGAAACCAGGCCAAATCTCCAGTTCTGTGCTTCCATAGTGGTCCATTTTGCTTTGCACTTTCATTAAAATTGTAATTATTTTACAATTATTCTATAGCAACAGCTCTAAGTGAGGTAAAACTGCCTTTCTATTTGACCAGTATAACACCAGTGCCCATGCAGGAGGAGTTGGCAATAGATATTTGTGGAGTTAGTTCTCTAAGAAAAAGAGATACTTGTACCCCTTGAACTAGTACAGGCTTATCCTACCAACTTGAGAAATTTCTCTTTTTCTCCCCTAGGGTAAATAGTCGGGGCTGGTGATCAACTCAGTCATGCTTCTGTTCTCGTTTCAGAAAGGGCTTCCCACGGCCCCCCATAAGTGTGGTTCAGTCTGCTATCTTGGCATGTTTTCATCTCATCATTTCTCCCTGAAGTTCTTGACAAGGCACCCTGTGTCTCCAGCAGTAACTGAAAAATGTGAAAAAAGCACAGAGTAGAAGCCCAAACTCTCGTATATTCTATATCTAACTTTTGGAAATTGTAAAGGACCTATATCTTTAGGACTATCTCTACCTATTTTAAAGAATATGTGGGCTACAAACATTCTCTGTGAAGACACCGCCAGAATTGTTGAACAAGTTC
Organism: Thryonomys swinderianus; assembly: GCA_004025085.1. Lineage (NCBI taxonomy): Eukaryota > Metazoa > Chordata > Mammalia > Rodentia > Thryonomyidae > Thryonomys > Thryonomys swinderianus. The sequence goes on from PVIC010004413.1 coordinate 17,325, forward strand.
ATTCAAATCAATTCTAAAAACATGTTCAGTGTCAGTCAGTACAGTTTGCAATTATGTGTGATGTATTGAGCTAGAAACTAATTTTCTAGATTCTAGGTGCCTTATCACATTTTCTCCTTATTCTGAGAACTTGTAGCTCTTTGTCATTAGAGGAAAAAGAATCTCAAAGAAGGTTTAACATATACTAAAATGGAGAATCAAATTACCTGTACAACATGCCTGGAATCCCAACACTCTAGATAGCTGATTAAAGAGGATAATAAATTCAAGGCCAACCCAGGCAACTTAGTGACTTAGCAAAAGTCCTCTCAAAATAAAAATCTTAAAAAGAGTTGGAAACAGATCAGAGCAAATGCTTTTAGATGAGGCCAACTAATACTTTTGTGATATACTTTGAGTTACAGACCTATTTCCACATCTTTTGTGACTGAAACCTTCAACTTCCTCATATCCAGGTAAACTATCAGACTTGTCAACAACCTCCAAAGGTGGAGAACAGTCCTGGGTGTGAGTGGCTCCAATCAACAGGTTGTTAGCCTGAATGGAGTAAAAAATAGGAAAGCAGAAGGAAGGCTGCTGCCTCTTGCCTGCCACACCGTGCACTGGTTCTTCTCTGCCATACCTCCCTGTCTTGAAGCCAGCCAGCTATGGACTGAAATCTCTATAAAACTGAGCTGAAATAAGTCATTTTTCCTACAACTTTAAGCCTTCTCTCCTTTTCTCCTTTAACCTTGGGATTTGATTATTTTGCCCCAACAATAGGAAAGTAACTCAAAACATACTCATCTACATATTACTTTCTAATTAAAAATACATTGGGGCAGGAGATTTAGCTTAGTGGTTCTAGTGCCTGCGTCACAAACTCAAGGTCCTGAGTTGATCCCCTGTAACCACATACAATGCTGGGTGTGGTGACTCACACCCACCAACAATCAATACCACATACCACAGTGCCAGGCATGGTGGCTCATGCCTATAATCCCAGCACTCAGGAGGCAGAGACAGGAGGATTGCTGAGTTGAATATTGGCTGGGCCACATAGTGAGCTCAGGGCCAGCCTGAACTACAAAGTGAGATCCTTTCTCAACAAAACAAAATGAAACAAAACAAAACAAAAAACTAACAAATAAAAAAAAAAAACACTACATTGGGCTGAGGAGTTAGCTCAATGGTTCTGGTGTCTGCCTTGCAAGCACAAAGTCCCTGGTAACCACATACCACAGTGCTGGGCATGATAGCTCATGCCCACCAGCAATTAGTACCACATATCACAGTGCTGGGTGTGGTGGCCCTTGCCTATAATCCCAGCACTCAGGAGGCAGGGCAGGTAGATTGCTGTGAGTTTGAGGCTACCCTGGGTTACATAGTGAGCTCTAGGCCAGCCTGAACTACAAAGCAAGACTCTGTCTCAAAAAAAAAAAAAAAAAAAAAGAATAAAACACACATTAACTGGGCCGGAGATTAGCTCAGTGGTTCCGGTGCCTGCCTTGCAAGTGCAAGGTGCTGAGTTTGATCCCCAGTAACCACATACAATGCTGGGCATGGAGAGTCAAGCCCACCAGCAATCAATACCACATACCACAGTGACGGGCGTGGTGGCTCACGGGCGTGGTGGCTCACACCTGTAATCCCAGCACTTGGGAGGCAGAGACAGGAGGATTGCTGAGTTCTAGGCTTGCCTGGACTACATAGTGAGCTCAGAGCCAGCCTGAACTACAAAGCAAGACCCTGTCTCAAAAAGGAAAAAAAAAAAAAAAACATTAACTGTACAGATTCTGCTCATTGTGGTATTTTTATATATAATACATCATGCATGATCACATCTACCACTGTTTTGTCCCCAACCCTATACCTTTCCCCATCTTTAATAAACACAGTTCTATTTTCAAGCCAACTTTTCAAACATTCTTCGTATGATAGAGAATATATATTTGTCTTTTTGTTTCAGGCTTGTTTCATTTAAGATTTTATCTTCTAGTTCCACCCATTTTACTGTAAATGGTAGAATTTCTCCCTTTTATAAATGCATGATGAACAAATTACACACTTTTGAATGAACAGTGGGTCTGTATGTTCTTTGTACTCTGTAGGATTTTACTCCTCTGGTGCAGGAAAAGTGGAGGCTTAGCTCAAATGGGAAATTCGCAGGGCACGATCAGTTGTGTTTCATCTCTGGCAGTTGCACGAACCTTTGCAAACCACTTGTCTGCATTTTATTTTCTTTCTCTGTAAAACAGAAGTGAGAGTAACACATTCCATAAGATGCTCCTGATAATTACAATTAATAAGTTAGTATTTAATGCTTAGAATATGGTAAATGTTAGCTATTGTGATTATCACTGAATTGTGATAGTAATTCAACCAACCAATGTTTGAGTAACTGTATACTCACTCAGTATTATCAAATGATCAAACAGCTATAATGACATTTCATATTAATATTCCAATTAATTCCAACCATGTACTATCATCTTTTATTTAATTAAGCTACATTCATATTTTTAAACTACTTATCAAAATGTTAACTGATACCAGTGGGACAAGCCTAAGATATCATGTCTGATTTCACTGGACACATTTCCTGTGCTCACACTGTGCCAAGCATTATTGTTCATGCTTTCAGATTTTTGCTCTCAACAACACTGTCACAGTTCACTACATTACCCTAATTTTACAAAAGGAAGCTATTACCCCAAAAATTAGCTTTCCAAAGTCATTCAACTAGTTCAGAGTTAGACTACTAGAAAGTGTCCTGGGAGGTAGCAGAGGAGAATTCTTTAGAGTGGACGCTGGAGTCACTTGGCCTGTGATTGTCATCCCAGTTTTGTCACTGATATAAGGGTTACCTGTCTTCTATAAATGAGGAAAATGAACTGCAAAATGACAACAGCTCTGGGATTAGCTTTTTGAAATAAATATCTTTTTTTTTTTTTTTTTTTTTTTTTTTTTTTTTGCTTTTTTGAGACAAGGTCTCACGTTGTAGTTCAGGCTGGCCCTGAGCTCACTATGGTGCCCAGGCAAGCCGCCGCGAACTCAGCAATCCTCCTGTCTCTGCCTCCCGAGTGCTGGGATTACAGGTGTGAGCCACCATGTCCGGCATTGTGGTATGCGGTGCTGATTGTTGGTGGGCGTGTCTCCACGCCCAGCATTATATGTGGTTACCGGGGATCGAACTCAGGACCTTGCGCTTGCGAGGCAGGCGCCGGAACCAATGAGCTAACCCTCTGGCCCTGAAATAAATATCTTTATAAAAGTAACCAATAGTTTTTGAGGACTGTAGAAAAACTTGGGCACACTAGGATAAATCCCCAGAGATGGCACAGTTTGCTGTCATGAGTCCGATTGTGGCTCTCATTTTTAGGGCAACTAAAGAATACAAAGATACTTTATAGTCTTATTTTTACACTGTACTTGTCATTAACTTTAATTTGGATGAACCACTTTTGAAAGAGCTATAATAACCATGAAAGTGCCATATATTAGATTTGCTGACTACCTCTGTTTTTTACAATTAGCTGGTCAGTGATATTCACACCATAAGTATAGTCTAGTTACAAAAATTAAGAAGAATATGTAGGGGTAAGTAACAAGAGGAAAGAAAAGATTATGATAAAAAAAAGGGGAAACAAAGCTTATATATATTGAGGGTGGGGGATGTAGGGTAGGTGAGGGAATGGGAAAAAATGAGAACTAAGTCCATGTCATATATGGGTACAAATTCTCCATTTTGAGTGTGATCATGATGTGTATATAAAATGTACCTATTTCACAATAAAAAAACAAAAAAATTAAGAATCTAAGGTTAGACTAAATCAACATATTAGAAATTGTTAATTAAAACTATATTTCAAGGTACAGAATTTATCATAGAAAATAATTCAACCAATCAAACAATATAAGGAAGCTATACATTTTGGAAAGCTTGTTAGAGGAAAGTTCATTCTATAATACAGATTCTATCTCAAGAATGATAAGATTCAGGTTTTAGGAAGAATATTCATCATTGCAATGGAATATCACAGATTAAGGAATGAACACAGACTTACAATTGACTTTTACTTATAAAAGTAATATAAATTTCAAAGCAAAAAGAAATAATTCAAAAGCGTATTATGAATAAAATTTGGCTTTATGGTGGGAGCAAAGAAATAAAATTACAAGAAGTAGAAAATTAGAATTTTGAATTTTGTGGTAACAAAACACAGGCTATAAGGTGTTCATTGACCTTTTTGTAAAGAGATACTTTACAGTGGTCTGAAGAGGGAACTGGGAGAGTCATCTGTAGCTGAATTTCTGATGCAGTAGAGAAAGACACGGCTGCCTCTCCACCATTTGGTCCATACCTGAGGCAAAATAAGCAAGGACATAGTAGAAATCAGTGAGGAGTGGGCAAACTAAGGCTTCTGAATTCATTCAGAAATACTTTAAATACAACCAGCCAAGCTCGGAGCATTGATTTCATTGTTGCCAAAGTTTCTAGAAAGGCATGGTTTCTAGAAATCAGTGTATTCACGTTTACCACAAAGTCGGTTAGAAGGCCAAAGCATTTTTAAGCACACAAGTTAATAATGACTATAGCTACTATTAAGTCCTCACCATGTATAAGATATTCTAAGAATGCAATTTACTGGATTCCAGGAAGATGGCAAAGTGGCCAACAGCAAGGAAACAATCTCTTAAAACTTACTACTCTCATATCAGAATATAGCAGCTTGAAGGGGGGGGGGGAAGCAAGGAAGTGGGTCTCCAAGACCCAAGAAAGATCTGAGACAAAAAGCGAAGTTTACAGGGAAAAAGAAATGAAACTGACAAAAAGGCTGGAGCCTCTCTCTCCCCAAGCCAAGACTGTAGAATTGGAAGGGCTGCCGAGCCTGCAGACTACTAGTGACTTCTGTTGCCCACAGGCCCCCTTGGAGAAATGAGCTAGTTGTTGGGGGAGCAGCGGTCACACTGGACGGCAGCAGCTGCTGGTTTTTTTTTTTTCTTTTGAGACAGGGTCTCGCTTTGTAGTTCAGGCTGGCCCTGAGCTCACTATGGTGTCCAGGCAAGCCGCCGCGAACTCAGCAATCCTCCTGTCTCTGTCTCCCGAGTGCTGGGATTACAGGCGTGAGCCACCACACCCAGCATTGTGGTATGGGGTGTTGGTTGTTGGTGGGCGTGTCTCCACGCCCAGCGTTACATGTGGTTACCGGGGATCGAACTCAGGTCCTTGCGCTCGCGAAGCTGGCGCCAGAACCACTGAGCTAACCCTCCAGCCCAGCAGCTGCTGTTTTCAACATGTATAAACTGGTTCTGGACAGAGGTCGGAGGATCAGTGTCAGTCAGGTAAAGAAGTTCTGCCCACCGCCTCAAGGGACTGAGGATCCCGGGGCTGGACCAAAAAGCGATTGATTTCCGAGTCTGTCCTGACAAGAGCACCAGCCCCATTCTTGCTGTATGGCGTCCCTGAAGTTCTTGCTTCCTGTCCTCGGGATGGCAGCACCATGTTCCAGGTCCCTGCCCACCGCACTGAAAAAGGGTCCACTGGGAGAATGAAGAAAACCTGTGGACTACGATCATTTGCGCATTTGTGGGCCAGCGCAACCTACGGGACCCTGGACTCACTTCAGGGGGAAGGGCAGCGGTACTTTCTACCCTGCGGGAGTTCCTTCAGATGAACCCAGGCACTGTAGCTAGAAGCCAGACCGATCTTCAGCGGGCTAAGGCTATTTCCCTGTGAATATGTAACTCCAATCTGTGTGCTACTGCCCCTATTTTCTACAGGAGGCAGCAGGCCTATGTTTTGAAGAGCCTTTTAGCATTTTTACTTGTTTTTCTTTTTGTTGCTGTTGTGTTTTTCTTTTTTATCATTCTCTTTTTTCTTTTTCTATTTTCTGTCCTCTCTTTTATTCTTCATTTTTCTACTTTCTTATTGTTGATGCTATCCAATTTAAGGTTTTTGCTTTTCTCAGCTTCTCTTATTTTTATAGGAGAGGGGAAAGTAGTCTCCTGATTGCCTGTTCTTTTGTTTCTTCACCCTCTCTTTTCTTCTGGGTATTATCAGTTCCCTGAAGTCTGAGTGTTTTGGTCCTCTGTACTCTTCCTTTCTTCTGTATTACTATAGGACAGTGAATACCGTTTCTAGTTGTCCTGCTGCTATTAGTCTGTTCTGTTCTGAATTTGTCCCTTCTGTCTCTTTTGTCCTGTACCTTCTATCAGCCTCCCACAGTATGGGTGAACTATATTTGCCCTCTATTTCTAATCTCTCCCTCTTCTTCTCTCTACCCCTACACTCTCTGGTGACATTTTAGTCCCAAAGGGTAAAATGAAGGGACTGCATATTGTAAACGTATCTGTAGTTAGTCCTAAACTTTGGCACATTCATGAGGTTAATGGTATCAGAATAGTGATTGCCATAGTTTGTCATTTTCTATGTTGTTTGATAGTGTTGATGATACTGATTTGTATTATTAAAACCAAGATGATGTGACTGTTTTTTGTTTAAGTGCCTTTCATGTTGTGCCAGAACTGAGATCACTTAAGGACCACTAATAGACCCAATGAGGAAACCTAGGAGATAGCCATATCCTAAGGGTTCCAATTAATAGGAAGGAAGAGACTTGTAATACATATTACCTAGACTGCAGGCCAAGATTTAAAACCAAAAACTTCAGCAACAGCAACAAAAAAAAAATAGAAATGAAAACAAATTCAAAAACCCAGATACAAGATCATCACCACAGGAGAATCCAGGGCAAAGGGAAACAGAGAAAGCTCACTCTACAACCTTCTACTCCCCATATACATAAGCTTTGTTTCCTTTTTTTAGCCATCAAATGTTTCCTTTTCTTTCTTTACTCACCCCTACCCCTTTTTTCCCTTTGAATATTTTCTATTTCACAATATCTATCCTACATTTTAGAGCTTATTTTTATATCTTCATTTTCTCATACCAGAGAAAAGATACAGTATATAGACATCTGTGGCGTATTTATTTCTTATGAGTGTGTCCTCAACGTGGATCCCTTTGAGTAAAAATGACTCACACTTACCATTCCTTATGGCCAAATTTAAAAATCAAAGTTATTTTCATATTTTTGCCTAGTAATTTTAGTTTTGTGATTCTTGCCTTAGTCTAGCTTCTTTGAGTGCTTTAAGTGAATATTTATTTTTATTTTTTTGTTTGTTCAGGTTTTACCAAATTCTTGACATAAAAAAAACACAGTAGAGATGGAGATAAATAGCATTTGGCTTAGAAACAGGCTTCTCTTCTGTTTGTCTGTTGTAGGGAAATTGTAGTCAATCTAGTTGAGTGTTGCTGCTTTTGATTTTGTTGCTGTGCTTCCCTTAAATGGACAGCACACTTCTAAATCTTCCCAAAATATTCTAAGACAGAAATGATCTTACCAGTATGTTTTCTTGGATCCACTCTTAGCTTTCAGCTTTTCCATTTCCTCCATGTCTTCTTATTCTCCTCAGTGGTTGACTGGAAGGATTTATTTGGTTACTGAGATTCTGGTTTCAAAGGCCAGAAATATTTCATTCAGTTTATTGGTAAATTGCAAATATACATTATGATTACATTAGTCCTCTCAGCTGACTTGCTATTAGGAGATGGGATTTGGTAGAGAGGAATTAACTGGATGTGTGTGCAATGTCTGTCTCTTCCCTGCTTTTCCATTGATCCCTCTCTCTTCCTTGTCACCATGCCATGAGCTGTTTTTCTTCTGCCATGCCAGTCTGTCTTGGAACCAACAGACTATAGGCTAAAACCTCTACACACTGTGAACTAAAATAAGCACTTTTTAAATTTAACTTATCGGTGTTCTCAATGAACAAGTATTTAAGGCATGAAACTCTATTTCAAAATAATGTGGACAAAAGTGCCCACAATTTATTGCATGCCATTATTACAATAATCTGCTAACATTTTATTACAATGAAATACATTATGGCTTGTATCTAGATGTCCCCCAAAGCTTCATGCAGTCATAGGTGGGGCTTTTCAGAGGTAGCTGCATCTAGAAGGTGTGATTCTGTGATTAAGAATATGATACTGGGATTAAGGATGTGTGATTACTAAATTAGTGCACTAGTTGGTTTGGCATAGTTTTGGGTGTGAATAAGGGAGTGTCTGGCTGGGTGTATTTCATGCCCTAAGAATGTACAGACTGGATAGCTTATAAGGAGCAGACACAGGGCTGCTGCTGTTGCTTGCTGATTTGCTACTTTGCTGCTTGGTACTTTCTGCTTTGTTGCCCTCCATGAATAATTCTCTTCTTTAATGCCCCTCTACCATGCCACCTGGCTTGAATCCAGCTGACTGTGAACTGGAACCTCTAAAACTGTGAGTTATATAAACCTTTCCTACTTTGACATTGGGTAGTGGGTGTTTTATCTCAGCAACAAGAAAAGTAGCTAAGACTATATAATGACATTAAATTTTCAATAGCTGCAGGGAATAGTTTTAATATACAGGTATTTAATGTACATCTTGACAGATTATATTTTGATTTTTAGCAAAGTCAAGGTGCTGATCTGTTTATACTTTAGGTATTTAAAATACTAAGAACAATAAATAACAAGGAGAACAGAACAGCCAAAAGGGAATGAATTTAGATTATAATTTGCATCATACAAGAGAAAGAGCGATAAGATAGAAGGAACAAAGCAATATGACCACCATATATGGAACAGAAATATATTGTAAGTGCATATAAACTTGGGAAACAGAGGAATTTCTGAATGAAAAACATATAAATTAGCATTATAAGATGCCAACTTAGGTTGCATTTATCCAGCAAGTCACTGTGAAAACAGCCAAGCTGATTTACTTACCAAACATACAATTTATATTCTTCTCTCTCTGTGGTTTGTCGTATACAGCTTTTCATAGACACTTTATTGCGGCTGAACGATTGTCATAAGGTGATGTACAATGACTATGTTTTCTGCAGGATTTCACATATTTTCTGTTTTATGTGGCACTTGTAAATTATCAATGCCATGTTTTATTTTAAACAACTTACAGATGTTTAATATGCTTATCAAATATATTCATGAACTGGTTTATATAAAGTACATTAGTCTTGTTCATTTTTCTTTGCCTTTGAATAATGTGTTTATCTATCTTCTTTCCCTCCTTCTTTCTCCCTTCATCTTTATCTAGCAGTTTGGCTGACCCGTGTTCCAAAGAAGCTGCCTTCAGAATCAGGGTCTAGTATGTTGGTGTCTGTGTGTTATGGAACCACAAATCTAGCCAGCGATGGAGCCAAACAGGGTTGATTTCTTCTACTACATTGTGTTTATGTATCTCATCTTTGTAGCCCACAAGTTATATGAACCTTTGCTTTTCTCTTCAAGTAGTATGAATTACACTTCTCACATATGAGGAATGATTTTGGTCCCTGTTAACTCTGGAACTAATGTTCAGTTCCCTGTTGCATTTTCCCAAGCCTGAGAGGCAGCAAGCTTTTGTCTTCATTCCCTTCCTGTCTCTGTGTTTAAATTCAATTCACAGCTTATGAAAAGTTTATTTCTGTTAGATATCTCTGTTTTATTTATGGCACAACTATGTATATGTGGTTAAGAGAACACAAAAATTGTAAATTGATACACTAGCTTTGCCTTGTTTGTTTGTAGCTCTTCCCTAAATTCAGAGAAAACAATCAGTACAAATGCATAATTTTGATTTAAATTGGAGCTGACAATTCAGTATAGAAAAAAGCACTTTGTCTCTGGTAATACTGTGCGAACATGACTCACATTCAGTGGTTTATTAGGAAAATCTTACAATGTTATAAGAGTGTTTTCAAATTATTTCAAGCTGATTTAAAATATTTAGCCTCAAGGATACCCTCATTTCACAACAATAGTAGTGCCTAAAATGATAATATGTCTGGGGAGGAAAAGTCTCAGAGGCACGCAAAGCTACAATCTGAAACTTAAGAGTTGGAAGTGTTGTAAAAAAACCCCACAAGAATCAAATAAAATCTTGTTCTTTCAAACACAGTCTTATCACAAACTGTTAATAGTGGTGTTAATCTAGGCTTGAAACTACATTTTATTTGTGCAATGATGACCTACCATATAGTTGTAACCCTCCATCTTTCTGGAATAAATCAGCTATTGGTATTTCTGGCATTTGATTATAGGGTGCTACCAAGCTAAAAGACTACACTTTCTAGAAAATTCTGGTGTAGAGAAGTATGAATACAGAGAGATGGGTTTTAAAACTTTATTTTGCGGTAGCAAGAAGTGTTGTAATCTCAGAGGGACACTATTACCAATTCTATACAGTTGAAAGTCAGGATATGGCTATTGTGTCCCATTTAAAAAGAGGAAGGTAAATTTTTTTTTTTTTGAGCCAGGGTCTCGCTTTGTAGTTCAGGCTGGCCCTGAGCTCACTATGTAGCCCAGGCAAGCCTCGAACTCAGTAATCCTCCTGTCTCTGCCTCCTGAGTGCTGGGATGACAGGCGTGAGCCACCACGCCCAGCAAGGAAGGTAAATTTTTGATGAGACAATAGGTGCTGTAGTTGAGTGCAAATATATAGTACTTGTAGAACAACTTCCTTCTATTTATTATTAGCTGGATGACACTGAGAATGATAATTAAATTTGGTTAGCCTCACTTCTCTTATCTCTAAAACAAAGATCATACAACTCCCTGCTTCTCAATGGTGGTGATAAATAAAAGGGATAAAAACAGCATACAGTAAGAGGTATTACTGAAAATATGGTCCAAGTTCAAATTTAAAATAAAATTTTACTGAAGAAGATACATTAGCATGTATATCCCACAAAATACTCCCTCTCATTTTGAACATGATTATCCTTTTATTTTTGCCCATTTTGGAAGCAGTTCTGGAACTCTTTGCTCATTAGTATCTTCACTTTTGCTGTCACAGCTGACTCTGTGCCCCAAGTCAAGGCAAAATATTTACCTTTCATAGTTATTTTGATTTTCAGAAAAAAGACAGAGTTTCATGGTGCCAGACAGGAGAAATACTGTGGAGGACATGCTACAATTTTTTTTACAAACCTGCCTTTCCACTGAATGGCACTCAGCCGCAGAATTTTCTGCATTTCTAATAGCACCTCTTAAAGACACTCACAAAGGGGGACTTCCAGAGCTGCTTCAGAAAGTGCAAAGAATGATGTGGTAAGAGTGTTTGCAGTGAGAGCTTCAGAAGGCTCCTCAGGTGGCATTCTCTGTCGCTCAACCAGAAGTTGCTGAAGTTCCTTGTAGAAAATTCCACTGAGTGTTCCTCCTCCAGTTCCTCCTTCCTGTTTCCAGAGTAGATATTGGGAACAGGAAATGATCATATATTATAAACAAAGTGAAGATGACAGTTAAGGAATACACAGAACGCTAACACACAAAGACATGAAAACAGAACAATGAGCAGTGTGATGATTGTTAACAGCAAAGGGTCTGACAACTTACCATTTGTCATGTGATCTTGTGAGTAGAATAAATGAAAGTGATGCCTTGAAAAGAGAGAAGGTACCTATTTTCATTTCTTCCAGTTCCTGTCCATATTTTAATAAAAACTGTATAGGGAACATTTAGTAGCATAGTTACACAGAAATTTTTAGGGCCAAAAATTTAGCTCAGTGCTTCCAGCCCCTGCTTAGCAAACTCAAGGTCCTGAGTTCCATCCCTGGTAACCACATACAAAGATACTGGGCATGGTGACTCACACCCACCAGCTATCAGTACTACATACCACAGGCTCAGGGCTAGCTTGAATTACAAAGCAAGACTCTCTCTCAAAATAAACGAAAAATACACCCCCCAAAAGACAGAAACATAGAAATAAAACAAACAAAAAAGAAATTTTTAAATTGTGGTTAAACATATGACATTGAAAAATTATATTAGAAAGTTGATTTACAAATACAGCTTTAAAAATCAAAGTCTTCTGAATAATCTAATATTCTTGTCATTAGTCCCTCAGATTGTCCTGTTTTTGGTAATGTAACAAAATATTTTATTACAATTGTTTGACTTCCCAATGAGCCATCAAAGTTTGCTTGAGAATAAATATTCAATCCTTACTCTAAGATGTTAAAAGATACAGTAATTCACAGCTCTTTTTCTTCCAAAAGGGACATTCTGAGTGGGAATTTTGAGAGAAGAACATTTTCTATATAGGCTTCCTGGAGTTTCTTAAGCCACTGGAAAACGCTTGTATATATGCAGGTTTGCCTCCTTTAGATATTTCTTATTTTCTCTGGGTGCAGACACTAATACTTATCATTCTTATCATTTCCTTTTCTAGTGACTAGATACCCCAGGGTTATAGATGCAGCATTTTCACATCAAATTCTACTATTTTAATAATACAGTTTTTAAAAATGTATGCTGTAAGCACTTACATTTAATTTTTTAATTAATAGAGTTTATTCTTTTCATCTATAATTTTGGAAAAGTGAAGCTATATTTTGTCCCTTCTGGAAATCTGGCAAAATGTATAGTATACCTTGGACACTCTAGAGATTAAATAATTTATTTCTATATTTTAAAATGTCCTGGTTATCTGATATGTCTTTATAATGTACCCAATTTACATTATGGTCTACTCATTCTGAAAGTACAACTATAAAATAAAGAATTATAGATGAAAGGTAATTAGATGTGAGTCTTTGGCCTGTCCTAGTTCTAAGCTTTTCATAAAATAATTAAAGTTAAAATACTTAAAATAACAAGTTCCAAGTGCAAGATATATTCCATATGAAATACATGAGACATACTTATGTAATGTACTTCATTTCTTCACTGCTTTTGACTCTAAGTAACTCAGCATATTGAGGTACTTATGTTTGGAAAGTCCTCAAAATATTTTTTAGCAGGAATTTGTGCATATAAAGTGGACCCTTGACAAGCAACTCAATTCGCTTGCAAGAGTGTTTGTAACTCAAATTAGTTGTAACCCTAAAAATTCTGAAAATAACCATAAAGTATTCCACATCTTCCAAGCATCTCTGGACTAAGGGTTGTATAATGAGGATGATTTACCACAAATACTAATAATTTTTAAATATATTCATTAAAAGGTTATAAAATGTTTCCACTTCACCATACTATATTCACCATTCAAAGTGATATCTTTGGCTTACAGGGAGGGAGTAGGAAACAAAGGGTGGTTACTGTTAGGAAGAAGAGTCCCCTCTCATAATAACATCAGGAATCTGAGTCTCTGGTGGAATCTATCGCCTTGGAAGAGTCTGTCACCCACTAGAATCTCCTGACTTACAAGATCCCAGAATTTTCAGAACTAGAAACTGGTCTAAGTTTGTCTGTTTCTGTTTTTTCTTGAAAACCATTCTGTAGGACAACAGGACATTGCCATTAAGCACATTTATGTAATTGGCTTTTCTCTGTTTAGGTGAGTCTTCTCTACAAGTGTTTGTAGATTTGCCTACCGTTTTTGAGAATTTCCTTTATTTTATAAGAACTTTGCTGCACTGATTGTTGATACTCCTCTTTAGAAAGGTCCTCAGGTGACATTCTCTGTTCAACCAGAAGTCACTAAAGTTCCCTGTAGAGCATTCCACTGAGTGTTCCTCCTCCAGTTCTTCTACATCATCACTGTCTGTCAAGCTGCTAGTCTATGGTCTCTGTTATAGTGACAGTGTCATCAACCACAGAGTCAATGGAAGGGTCATGGTCCTCTATACAGCCTTCAAAGTCTCTTTGCTATATAATTTCAGGCCACACTTTCTTCCAGGCAAATCTCAGTGTCTTCAGAGAGACATTGGCCCCGAATTTCTTCATTCACCCCACCCAGGAAAGGCTGCTGTAATGTTCTTTCTAGAACTCTTTAAGTGTTAAATCTGTATCTGAAACAATCTGGAAGCCCTTCAGGAATAGTTTCCTGCTTCTTAAAGTTAGCTATAACCTGCTGGTTCACAGGCTGCAGTAGAGAAGTGTATGAGGTAGGAAGAACTCAACTAAGAGCCATGGGAATTCTTCAGCCAGTTCTTCTTCCAAATTTCATGGACAAGCAGTAGCATTGTGCATGCTGAGGAGAGCGTTGAGTGGTAAATCTTTACCCTCTACATTATTTCTTAACAATAGGACAGAAAGTCTCACAGATTAACCCAAGAAAAAGTACTCTTGTTACTCCTTGTTGGCACCTGCTGTGTACATTGCCACATGGCATCTCATCAGAAACCCAAAGCCTGATTTGGACGAGAACTTCCAGAACTGTGAGGCAAGTAAACCTTTCCTCTTCCAAGTTAATTATATCAGGCATTTTGCTATACTGGTGCAAGGCTGACTGGTGTCTAGCTGGGAGCTCGTGGCTGTACTGTTCCATCTTTCTTGGGAAGCCTTTTAAATCCCAGACACTGTTAACAAACTCCTGTGGCAACAGACTCAGATTCATCCTCTCCAATTAAGTTTTCAGTAATTAATTTGACACTTTAATTTTAACCTATCTGACACCAATGGTTTTATTCTAAATTGACTCCAAACCTATGGTACAAGTAAAATGTGTTTATTGGATGTACAACACCTGAACAAATTACTAGTGCATGGTAAATACTTCTCTTAATGATCAGGAAAACCCATAGATTTTCTTTTGATCAGCTTCTGGATACATATGATGCCTTTTATTGTGATGCCTTTTTTGTGAAGCACAAAAACTAGCTAGTCATCCTACTGTGCAATAAAATGTCAGGCTTTATTCCTCTTACTGAGTTGTAACTCCATGCCTGCTAGCCCATCTTTCTCAAGTCCCCTCTTCCTCACTCTGTCCAGCTTTGGCTCTTCATTCACTAGCTAAGTATGGTAAGGCAGTCTTGTGTGGATGTGTAAAGTGACCAGCCATGAGACAGGCAGTCAGGAGGCTACCATCGATTCTTCCTTTCCTTGTCTCAAATGGAGTATTTTGCTTTATATAAGGTAATGTTCGAAAAAAAATCAAACAATTGCATTTGTCCAGAACCACTGGAGCCTCATCAATAATTAAACTAGAAACAAAATATATCATAATTTAATAGTCTAGGAAAAATTATGATAAATATTATTACTAAAATAGGTACATGCAATTTCCTGAGTTGTCAGAGCTGTTCTTTGTGTTCCACCGGCCACAAAACATGTCTGTTACTTCTGAGGGCTTTGTATTTGAGTTAAAATAATTGAGACATGAATATTTTAAACTAATAACTCCTAAAGACCTCACAAAGATCATTTTCCCAGGAAAATTCCTATAAGCATCCATGAAATCTTTACAGTCATGAACTTATTTCTAAAGCACTGGAAGAGCTGTAAATAATAATATAAATTCACAGCTAAAGTAGGTAAAACATTCTTTTAGAAACAAATAATTAACAACATATTTCTCATCTTTTATTACTGTGAGTTATTGTGATGTTTGATTCAATTCTAAACAATTCAACAAATACTTTTAAAAAACCAAGTAGTTGAATAGGCTTAAGTGTTTACAGAAATGTAAATAGAACTGAAGAAAACCTTTCTCCTAGTTAGAACAGCAAACAAGGGCACTGACAAGCATAGGGGTCCACAGGACACGCGAGTGTGTGTTTGGAGAGACTTAAATGTGCTTTGGAATTATGTAACGTAAAATTAACCTCAGCTCTCTTTTTATTAAAGGACATTTAAGTCACAGGGAATGTTTTCCCCTAAAGAAAGAGCTCCAGAATATGTTCAAAAACAATTGAAACCACCAATCTATCAAAAGCACTGACTTGGCTAAGTCAGAATGAAAAGTTCAGAAACTCAGAAATAGCTTCACAGAGAACTATGATAATCAGCCATCCCCAAGAGGCTTCTCTAGCAGTGCTGCGGAAGCTGGTTGGTCTAGGTCCATGTATTATAGGCAGCCCAGGGCCTCTACTTAATGGTTCTGGGTAAATAGCTCACTTTCTTAAATGTGTACTCCTGTGAGAAAGACACTCCTGTTGTTTTGTTTCTTCCTGCAGGTATTGCCTTATTTTGGTAGTATCTGTGCATGTATATGTATATATTTTTACTGACCTTTGTATGCCATGGAAACATTCACTAGAATTACCTATGAAAATGAGAAATAATTAAGTAGAATTAGAAGTTCTACTGTTTTCTCCTTAGAATACTAATGATAGCTCTTGAGAGGTATGTTCAGGCAACTTGTTGAGATATTTAGATGAAACTTAGTGGGAAGTCATCAAGTAGAAAAAGAGTGAAATGCCCCACTGGGGCCATTCATTGACTCATACCCAGGAGAGGGAGCTAGTTCAGTCTCCTTTTTTTTTTTAATTGAATTCTTTATTGGTACATTTTATGTACAGCTCACAATCACACTCAACATTGGGGAATTTGTACCGTATATGACATGAATTAATTCTCATTTTACCCATATCCCTACCCACCCGACAACTCCCCATCCTCTTTATACATGTGCTTTCTTTTTCTTTTTTAAATCATATGTGTTCTACTTCTAATTTCTGGGACATTGGCCCTTTTTTTGGTTCCAGATGCTACTTAGATAAATGACAGAAATCCTTTTCTTCAGTTAGTTTAACCCTTGGTGATTTAACAGGCATAGAAATCTTCAGAGACTTTTTTCAGACACAAACAGCTCTCATTCTTTTGTTATTCTTTCTTCAGTGACACACATGGATGTAGAAATGTTTCTGGCTGAATCACATTTCCGAATTTAAATGTCATAAAGCTAAATAAGATGAAATATCTGTGGTCTTAGTTATTCTTTTGAGTAAACTTATCTGGCCAGATCTGGTCAAAGATCAGGTTTTTCTTTTCTTAACCAAAAAAGATAAGCTCTCTTTAAGAAATCTTATTCCTGGCAGATGCATCAAAATGTTATCATTTCAATGAGCACCTGGAGGTCAGAAAAATACACTCTTTTTTACAGCTTCTGCAAGATGCTGCTTTTTTGTTCAAGAATGGCTGGCCAGGGCCGGAGGGTTAGCTCAGTGGTTCTGGCGCCTGCCTCGCAAGCGCAAGGTCTGAGTTCAATCCCCGGTAACCACATATAACGCTGGGCGTGGAGACACGCCCACCAACAATCAACACAGCATACCACAGTGCCGGACGTGGTGGCTCACGCCTGTAATCCCAACACTCAGGAGGCAGAGACAAGAGGATTGCTGAGTTCGCAGCGGCTTGCCTGGGCTCTATAGTGAGCTCAAGGCCAGCCTGAACTACAAAGCGAGACCCTGTCTCAAAAAAAAAAAAGCAAAAAAAAAAAAAAAAAAAAAGAATGGCTGGCCAGTAGAAACGGACCCCACATAAAGCAGTGGGGAGTTTGTTTGTCTCACCAGTGCAACAGTGAGGTGTGTCTGGGAAGTTATCAAAGCAAAAAGAAGTTTCAGAAGTCCTTACCCAAGGATAAGTGAAATAGAGAGTAGAGATCCATCTTGCAAGTGGAACGGTCTTGATCATGTATTCTTGCACATTCCATACTCATTTATGTAACTTCTTTGTGAATAATCAGTTACAAGCAATGATATGATTCATTAATACACTCCCAGTGGCTGTTATGTTCCTCTTGAACAAGTTTCCCAGAGCACTGGGATTTGAACCTGTATACACAAAGATTTTACAACTTTGAAGCTTTTTTTGCCCAAGCATGTCAAATGTGCCAATGAAGTAACTGGCTCAGTATTTCAAAGGTTCTCATAGAAATCTGGAAAATTTTAACTCCATGTATGTGGCAAGGATATTTCTCACTAATGTAGGGGCAGTATTGTAAATTTATCTGCTTGTTTACCACTAAGAACTGTCATATACTTAGTTCAGAATTAATACAGTCTCTCAGAAGAATGTTGTGTAAGAAATTTTAAAGTAGAAAATTACACAGCAAAAGTCAGATATTGAGAGCAACTTCCTAAATTCAGAAAGACAAGAAGGATGGTACATAGCAAAATCGGGTAGAAGATTTCATAATACAATTTTCAGTGCTAAAATCTGATTTTGTACTAGTTACAGCAACTGTGAGGATCAAATGGATGTACCAGTGCAACTAGTGACATGCTGTCTAGTTTTCAGGGTACACCTGTCCTTGTGCTGCTCTTGAGCTGGGCTTCTCAGCCTGCCCCAGGACTTACAGTCAGACCAACCATGGGAGATACCTGTGAAGGATTATTGTTTCTGGGGGGAACACCAAAGGGAAGGTGGGCATTGAGACAAAGGGGCTGAGGAGTGAGAAAGCGCTCTGCAGTGCATTATCCCCTCTATGCTGAGGCCTAGGAACTAGTCCCATATGGAAAATGGGCTATGTGAGGTATGTGTGAGAGCATGTGCATGTGTGAGAGTGCATGTGCATGTGTATAGACACACATGGGTCATATTGGGAGTGAAGAAATGGGGTACAAATGAGTTCAGAGTGAGGTCAGGATTTTATGGAAGCCTTATTTTAATTTTCAAAGGAGTCTTTTGAGATAAATAGTACATTTTAGGGAAATACACTGAGAAATGCCATATTTATTGGGTTAAATGTGTAGCAGTTCGTTTCACTAGTCATGTTAGCATATCTTGTTAAAAAACTAGATCAACATGTATATGTGATGAAAAGTTGCATTTTACAAGTTTAAAAATGAAAAAAATTCAATAGCAAACATATTCATAAGTAAAATATTATTATATGTAGCACATTTTCTGAAATTTTAGCCAAAAACTTACCCTTTTCCATTGGTGCACAAATAACATGGAGAAATTCATGTGTCATTATAAATATTGTATTATCTGATTTTAAAGTATTTTATTTTTCAACATAAAGTAAAACAAAACAATAATTTCATTCATATATATCCCCAAGGATACAACTCCAAACTTATTGTTCTCATAGGAATAAGGAATAAAAGAGGCAATCACAAATTGTGAAATTCAAATTCAATACAGCATGATGCACCATTCAGCTCTTTGTCCTCTCTTTCCTCTCTGGCTGTTTACTCCTACGCCTTCTCAAAGCCTTTCAGTAATGTAACACGGCATGTGGATGCTGCGCCAGGTCCTACACAGAACACTGCACTGGGTGAACCTTGTACCCTACGTGGTCTGCATCTACAGATGACAGACACAATGTCCACAGCTCGAAGTGTGTAGCCTTCAGACCAATGCTCTGCCAGATGATTTTTAACCTTAACCCAGATATTCCACACACTAAGTTTTAAATAAACTGTACCTCCCAACACTACTTTTCCTTATATGATATGTACTTTGATCATCTGTCTCACAGTTTATCTGATGCCTATGACATGAAATAGATGTCATTTTTCTCTCCTTTGTTTGTCTTAATTTTCTATGTAAGATCAATTACTAACTCTATTTGGCTCTACTTCATTTTACTCATAGGATTCCTACTTGTTCTGTTCCAGCTCCATTGCCTTAGTTCAGACATGCTCCATCAATGCCAGATGTTGCAGAGTGAAAAAAACTAGAAATGATCTTACCTATGAAAAATTTTTACTGAACTCACAAAGCTCAGGTTGGAAAAGAACGCTAGATTTAAAATGATTATCAGAGCACGAGGTAAAAGAGCTCTCTTCTTTGTAAATGTGACCTTTTTTTTTATTATTCTGTGGTTTATGTTTGTTTGTTTTTTGAGACAGGATCTCACTTTGTAGTTCAGGCTGGCTTTGAACTCACACTGAAGCCCAGGCTGGCCTCGAACTCATAGCAGTCCTCCTACCTCATCCTCCTGAGTGCTGGGATCACAGGGGTATACCACCATGCCAAGTTTCTATGATTCTTTCTTTTTTATGATTATTTATTATTTTTATGATTATTTCTATGATTCTTTCTGTTAATATCTCAGATATTCATCTTATTTTAGTCCTCCTACATGTACCCTAAGCCAGACAATTGTATCACTCTGAAAATATACTTTGTTTTATCTTTTTTTTTTTTTTTTTTTTTGAGACAGGGTCTTGCTTTGTAGTTGAGGCTGGCTCTGAGCTCACTATGTAGCCAAGGCAAACCTTGAACTCAGCAATCCTCCCGTCTCTGCCTCCCAAGTGCTGGGATTACAGGCGTGAGCCACCACGCCCGGCTATACTTTGTTTTAAATTGTCACATATGATCAAGTATCCAGTGCTATTAAATGCTTATGTAGTGCATACCAACCTATCACCAACTCGGTAGGAAAGGAGATTTATAAAAATACATTTATAGAGACAATTATGTTTGGGTCATGATGGAATGGCTAACATAAGAATTTCCTTTTGTTATAATTAACTGTAAAAGTTTTAAGAATATAAGAATCAACTAGTGAAAAGAGCTAGGTGAATTCAGGGAATGGCTCAGAAACTAGAGAAGGGAAAATACACATTGTACTGTTTTCTTCCTGGAAACAACTTTCAAATCATAGAGCATCTGGAGGTGAAGCCCCCTTGTTCTCAGTGGATGAGGGAAATGAGATGGCAAGACCGTTCATGTTCCGAGGCAGCCAGTGGCTGAGTTGGCAGGGCAGGCCACTGTGAGTAGACAAAGAAAAAGATGGAGAAATCTTAGTAGTTTTTTCTCATGATTGTCCAAACGCTTTCAATAGACTCCTCTCTAAAATAAATACACTTGCTTAGGGTCCTTTTTAATTTTTTTTTTAATTTTTAACTAGTAGGGCTTATGTTTTTAAAGTTGTAGGCCTATAGAAACATTGAGCAGATAATATAAAGGCTTCTCATTTATCTTCTTGTGTTGCACTCATATCTTCCCTGTTATTAACATCTTGCAGTGGTTTGCTGTGTTTCCACAATTGATGAACAAATGTTGCTACATTATAATAAATCAAAGTTGATTATATGAAGGGTCATTCTTTGTATTGTATCATTCTATGGCTTTTGGCAAATGCATAATACTGTGTCACTGTTACTGTAATGCCTGGATCACGCTATCCTGAGGAAGACAAACACACACATGTAATGAACAAGGGCACTTTTTTAGCACAGCATGCAGTGGGTCTACCAATATTGGGTTGGAGACCCCCGAAGAATGGCTACCGGCCTCTTTTAAGGGCATTTCAGGTTACACACGGGAGGGGACCTAAACCTTCTAGTAATTGGCTAACAGTTTGATCTATCATATTTATCAGGTGGTCATTGGTAGAGGGGGAATAGGAAATACAGTCATCTTGTGGGAGGGCTAACAAAGGAAATCCTTGGTGGGAACAGCCCTATTGATTAGCTCACTAGTTAATTATGTGAGCTATGTCCCCTTAAGCTCTTCAGGAAATCGCTGTACTTGGCGACCAGTGCAACCAGTTCAGCAACCTTACTGACTTGCCTGGGGGGTTTTTAGGAAACCTCACACAATGAGCACAATTAGCAAGTTGTCACGTTATTTTTACAGAATATATATATATATATATATATATATATATATATATATATCACATCTACACAGGACCTTTTTATAAAGTACAATGTTTGTTTACAGCTAAAACATCAGATGGGGTGACTTATAAAATGAAGATTCTTTGGTCCCAACATTACATTATTAAACAGTGTGGTTTGATAGTTTTGCATTTTCCAGAATATCATTTTGTTGGAATCATACAGTATACAGCCTTTTCATGCTGATTATGTATGTATATATTTATATGCTTAAAACATTCTTCTATGTCTTTTTCTGGTTTGATGATTGTTTAGTAAATTGAGTTTACTGAAAGTTCAGGAAAACAGTATGATCACATTCCTCATTGACCATTTGTACTTGCACATAGTGTATCTTGGTTCTTATTTTGTCCCATTCTCCTGTTTTTCCTTCAATGCCCACACCCCAGTATATATAAGCTTTGTTTCCATGTTTTTCTTTTTACCATCAATTTTTTTCTTTCCCTTCTTTGCATCTCCCTGCCCCCACCCAGTTATTATTTCCCTTGGAGCATTTTCTTCACAATACCTATCATACATTTAGACCTCATTTATACATTCAGTTTCTCATACTAGAGAAATGATACAATATTTATACATCTGTGTCCTGTTCAGTCTCTATGTGTAGGTGTGTGTGTGCATGTGTATGTGTGTGTATGATTCTTTTAACTTTGCAGTCTGTATATTGCCTAAAAGTATTCTAACAATAAAACAGTAAAGTAACAAAATCAGTTAAACATGTTAATCTATCATTAACTGAAAAGACATAGGAAATATTTACTCCAACTATATTTTATTAGAACTTTGAAACTACTCTGAAATAAACACTACAGAAAAGCTATGTATTGTCAAGTGCACACAGGGACATTTTGCAACCTTATTTTAACTTTTATCTTATAAAAAATGAATGTATGTTAGTAAATTTCATTCAGAACAGAGCACTATTGATGTGATAATGCTATTTTTCAAAGCAAAAGTGATAATTTCAATAGCACACAAAATGTTTTCCACAAATTTTAATTGAAGTCTACAGTGAGTTGAAGAAGTAGGACTCATTGTCTCTGAGATTAAAAATTCTGTTTGAAATACTACTTTGCCTCAGTACTAGAAACATCTTTAATTTAAGACTTTCTTTATACAATTTTATAATGATTTAATGAGGCCTAATGATGTATTAGAGAGGATAGAAAAACGAATATGTCTTCTGCTTGTTCTACTTTGCCTTTAAGAGTATCAGCATCCTATGAAACTAATCATGGCTGACTCACAACTCTAACCCACATTTTTCTCTTGCTAACAAAAGCAACTGCTTAGTGTTTCCACTGAAATTTGAAGCAAATGAGTCATATGATTAGGCAAGGAAATAGAACACACAGACACAATAGTCCTTTCAATAATGCAAACACAGCTTTCATAGCCAGATGCATTCATGTCTGTGATGAATGAAATGTGTTTAAATTCACAATCTTGCAGACTATAAACATGTAGTTGGATTGACTACTGGGTCCAAATCTGAGATTTTTGTTTCCAGGACACCATGTGTGGCTGAATCAGAATTGTAGCATCACTTACCATCACTCACAAGAGTAAGTAAGCTACTGTACTCCAAGGCACAGAAAAGATTCTCTCAAAGTATGTTCCACAGAAAGTAACTCCTTATGATGCAAGTAAATAGTAAGTGAAGCATTGGTCCTACACTGAGTAATGATAAAGCTATGTTAGACTAAATAAGTTTTGTTATTCCTATGCTTCTGAAAAGCCTCAGGATTCTTGTGTGCATTTTTAAATTTGAAGAGCACAATTTAGTGTGCAGTATTTCCAAAACACACTTGTGTATGAAACTTCTATTTTCATGGAAAATAGAGCACAATGCTAGTGTAAATAATGGTTTCCACACATTTTGGAAGATCAGTCTTTCTGGAATTAAACACTTCTGTTTTATTAAAAGGATTTCTTCTTCTCAAATCTCCAAAGTAAATGCATGAATACAGTTAACATTTAATTTGTGGTGAGTAGCAAAGTCTTGAAGAGAACACAAAAGTTAGAAGGCTCAATTTAAGTTGTATTACCTCTAAGGAAACAAAAGATATAGCAAGTGATTAGATTTTTTTTTTTTTTGAGCCAGGGTCTCACTTTGTAGTTCAGGCTGGCTCTGAGCTTACTATGTAGTCCAGGCAAGCCTCGAACTCAGCAATCTTCCTGTCTCTGCCTCCCGAGTGCTGAGATGACAGGTGTGAGCCACTGCACCCAGGAAGTGATTAGATTTTATGCTCCAGAATAATACTGTGTCCCAAATCCAAGTGTTTTGTGGTTATGATTACAGCTGTGATTTATTAGACAAGCACCTAAATAATAATGGAACATAAATATCCTGCAAAAGTGGCCAAATTCTAAAGACATTCTAAAGTTGATGATGTAGGATAAAGTCAAGCCAAACCCAGTTTATGAAGCTAAAACATATACAGTTCATCAATAAATAAAGTCCAGAGTTTCAGTTAATGCAGTGTACTCCTAGAAATAACCACCATCAAAGGGCAACTTCTGGCTCTGGCAGCCTAAAGTTGTTAACATATCCTCTCTCATTATAAAACATGATTGAAATGTTTTCAGGATCCGGATATTGATCAAAGGCAAGCAACCACTTAGGAAATATTTGCATAAGAAAAGCAAACAGAACTCCAAGGAATAGCTTCCCACAGTTTTCTGACTAGAGTTGCAGCCACTGCCTATAAGAGATCTTCTTGCAGTACACAAGACACATTCCCACCACTTTAGAAAAACTAAAATCACGTTTTCCAACTCTAATGGAAATAAGTTAGATATCAAAAATGAAAACAAAAATAAATCTGTAGGTGAATGAAAGTTTAAAAATTTACTTGTTGGGGGTGGAGATTTAGTTCAGTGGTTCCGGTGCCTGCCTCTTGTTGTGGCTCATGCCTTAATCCCAGCACTTGGGAGGCAGAGCCAGGAGGAATGCTGAGTTTGAGGCTTGCCTGGGCTACATAGTGAGTTTAGGGCCAGGCTGAACTACAAAGCAAGACCATTTTCTTGGATCTCTACAACTGATATCAATATATGGGGTATTTAACTCCCATCTGTCAGGAGATCATGGCAGCTGTGCCCATGCCCATGTCCAGGCCAGATACAGATGTGCTCTTACTGTGTGATGTCTGCACTCTGCATAGTGAGGTCATCTGCTTTCTCCTCCCTGAATAGTAAACTTCACAACACTTTTGAGCAACACTCTTTCTATTTGGTTAAAGCTTTGTTTCTGCAGTGTTTTCTTTATCAAAGCAGCTTGCATTTACTCTTAATCGTGACATTTTTCTCTCTGATTATGAAAGGACATCAGTCAAACTTTTGGGTCATAAGAATTAATTTTTTTTTTTTTTTGAGACAGGGTCTCGCTTTTAGTTCAGGCTGGCTCTGAGCTCACTATGTAGCCCAGGCAAGCCTCGAACTCACCAATCCTCCTGCCTCTGCCTCCCGAGTGCTGGGATTACAGGTGTGAGCCACCACGCCCGGCAAGAATTAAAATTTTTAATGCCTCATATTCTGAGTTAAATTTCTAGGGATGCCAGTTTGTAAGGCTAAAACAAAAATGAAAATGTTACAGGAAACAAACAAAAATCTTAAAAGGTAAAGATGAAGGTAATTCTTCCTTCACAGGTCAAGAGGCTGCTTCTTACAATTTGTGTTTCAATAAATGCAGATGAAAGTGCCCCAGACACCTAAATATTTCAAAGAATCATAAACACAGTGGCCCTTTAATCACTACTTTCAGATTAAAAAGAGTAACTGTTGCTAGGTTATTCTGTTACCTATTCAAAAATTGTTATAGCCCAGGACTCTATTAGTGTCAAGCATTCCTGTCAGAAACCACATTATTTATAAGCTAAATTGTAACTTTGAAGGCCTGTTATTTAAACATACACACTTTGACAAAACCATGCACCAAAGTGTCCTAAAGTTTAGTCCCAGAAAAGAGATCTCCCATCACAATCCTGTTGAAATGGGGACAATCAGCTTTATTAGTCATATTTCCCATCATATTTATACTGATGAAATTCGCTAGTAAGTAAGCTGGAAAAAAACCATGAAATATTTGAGCATAGCTATGCAGAAACCGTATGTACTATTGCTGGTATAAAGCCATTTTGTCTCTTTTTAAAACCTTAAGTTTTTTTTTGTTTAAATCTTTTAAAGTAAAAATGATATGAAATGTATACAAGCTTTTGAAAAAAGTTTGATTGAGCTCCACCAAATTTAAATGTCATAGCCTAGTTCACAAAACAGTAACTTGCACTATTATGTTCTTTTAACAAAGCTATTGTGTGTTGTACGCTAGGGATGTTGCCACCTGGAACAAGGGCAGCAGGTTAATAATGCCCTGCTTGTAGAGCTCTGAATACACAGTACTAGGGCACGTGACAATGTCAGTCCTTCGTGGATTTGACAATGAAAGATGCCACAGTTCTTTCTTGGCTCAATTTTAAAAGTTATCTTATTTAGAAAGTGATATAAAGCAATCTTCTTTTCCTCCATCCCACTGAAACGTCCCCAAAGACACACAAGATAAACCTACTATATGAAAAATTGACTGTTAGCTGTAATTCTCTTTTAATAAAAACTATATAATGTTGAGCTGAAAAAAAAATGGTTTTTGCTTCTACCCCAGAAGAAATGTTCTGGCTCCTAGGAGCAAAGGATTGGAGGAAATGTCTAGATGATTTTCCTACCCAGTAGAGTCTGTTGCAAGCTCCTTAGTTTTCTCCCCTCCAAGTTGCTGCAGGGATAGGCTGAGAGAAAAAGTTGTTTAAAATGATATGGGAAATTAGTTATTTGTAGCATCACCCTGAGCATGACTACATTAGTTTGTTTTTCTACACACACAGAAGTCCTCTGGTAAAATAACAATTGAAATTCACATAAATTTATATATTTTTAGTGTGTCCAAAAATTGCTTTTAAACTAAGAATAAAAATCAATGCCACTAATACATTTAGTTCTGTGTCTGAAATGTCATTATGGATCTGAAGACTGTTACATTTTCTTTAGAATATATGCTTTCATATTTGCCACTGGAGGCTATGTATACATTTGGCTATATTATTTGAAATGTGAAAGATTTCTTGTTTTAAAAAAGAATTGGATATGATGCAGTTGTAATTTCTTTCTTCAGAAAAAATATATAGTATATGGAACACACAAAATTACAAACAAAAATTAACGTATTCAGTTAAATTGAATTGATAGTAGGCAACTGAAAAATATGTTACTATTTGGGAAAGCTATCTGCTACAAGCATAATATTGAAAAATGCTTCATTGGATAGCTGAAGGGCTGAGTCCTTCATTTTGGATAGCTCACTAATACCAAAACCAAGTCTTAAGTCCAGTCTGGATATTCATGGCAAGCATGAGACTCTAACACGCACCTGTTCTGTTCAGAAATACAAAATGTAGTCTCACTCTTATTTTGTGTGTTGAATTAGTTTTTCTTCACAAATTCATACAGCTGAGTTCCTTAGGAGCAGTGATTTTTGCCTTTTATCTTTGGATTACTTCCCTCAGACTTATCTCTGTACTTATCATAAAAGTTCCTGTGTACTTACTGATTTGACACTGTGACAATTTTCATTGTATATCTTAACTTGGAGGATAAAAGTAAGATTTTTTTTTCCTTAAGGACAATTTTCCTTCAGATATATCAACTTATTTGTTCTGTATGTATGATAGAAAATGAATTATTCTCACTGAAACTTTGCTTGTACTGCAAAAATTAAATGAGTTCCTTTAAAGGATTCTAGAAATAGCTATTGATTGGTAAAATGACAATGCAGAAAAAGCCCTTAGGTCAATAAAGAAATCCAAATGTAAGACTTACTGCTAGATATCACACTGATTTGAATGCATATTATATAGGAAATGAACTCCAGACTCCAAAACACACTTGTTTTGTTTCTTTCCTCACAAAACCAGAAGACCTGACAAAAAGAATGGCCTGATGGTGTCCAAAAATATTCCAGGTAAGTGAAAATTGAAGATGTTATCAGGGAATAGCTGCCCTTTACTCCCTTCCTATCCTTACACATGAATCGTAAAAATAAATATATCAGTATAAGCATGTATATAAATTTTGTCTCTGTCTCTTTTCTCTGTCACCTCAGAGCATATAGTGATCTATTACATGTAGGTTTAAGTAGAATGGAACTTCTCCGGAGCTCTGGGGAAGCAGAAGTTTCTGTGAAACAGTGGCGTGACCCAAAGGGATGGTTTGCCTGTGTGATCTGTCTACTCACTGACTTTTAGAGTCAGAATGCTTAGTAATCACTTCCCGATCCTTTCAGAAGCCAAGTGTTGCCAACGTGCTAGTATTGAGAGTATTAGTGAGTATTAGAAGGTGACTAGGCAATAAAGTCCTTCCTTCACATTTTAAAAAAGAGGCTTCAGAGCAGGCGTCTGTTCCTGGCTTGCTTTCCCTCTGCCTTCTGTCATGTGAAGACGCAGCAGGAAGGGTTATCACCAGCCTCCCATGGTAGAAACTCTGTCGTGGACATTCACTGTCTGTGAACCAGGAAGGCTGCCCGGTCAGATGTGTTCTGTCACGGTAACGTGTGACACACTAGAACATCAGTCCCTCAGCAGGCTGCCTAAGACTGGGACGTGAGCAGAGTTAAGATTTACCACACTGGCTTGTGGTTTTTCATCACAGACCTTTTATTTTCCACAGAAATCTGAGGATCTAAATGTGTTAGTCCCTGATTTAAGATGAAAGGATAGAAAGGAGGGGACAAAAGTCCTTTCTTTCAGGAGCCTTGCATGCCATAGTAGCAGAAGGATAAGAAATATCTAAATAGACAATTGACTATAGAAACAGTTAAGGTCTAAGGGAAAAGTTAAGCAGGGAGATTGTACAGACTGTGAGGTGAGATGTTCACATAGAGCAGTCATGCGAAGGCCCTTCCAACTGGTGAACTACAAGAAGCCAGAGGCGAATGAAGAAAGCAACCATGTCTGTCTCTTGGTGTGAAGTGAGAGAGAACCAAACTCTCAGGAGAGAACAGAAATTGCAGCTCTGCTAGGTTGGAAATAATCTTGAAGTGTTTGGGGACAAAAAGGATGTCACACAGGAAGAGTCTTGCCCAAGAGGGAGAATGAAATAGAGGCATAGTTACAGAAGTACTAATGTGGTCAGGTCCCCCAGAAATGTGCAGGCCACTGGAAAGACTTCAGAGTCTACTGAGGTTAAGGCTACAAGCTCGAGAAGTTGTTGAGGAGAGCAGTGGTATATGCTACCTAGGGCTTCAGCCACTTTGTGGAAAATAGCGTAAAAAGGAGCCATGGTTGAAATGAACGCGCCATTAGGCAATGCCCCTCCCTCCCGCAGACTCACTGTCCACCCTCCCATACATGTTCCAGGCCTAGGTGACCTGCCTGGACCATACCAGGAGGCTCTTGGAGAGCCAGTTTCCAGTGCGGCTCAGCCAGCAGGAAGCCAGAGCACACATCTGAGGTCAGAAGGTCGGAGCGTTCAGGAGATTATTCCTCAGTCTTCCACCCCAAAGGGGACTACCTGAGGTTGACTGAATTCCTCAGAGGAGGGCAGGCTCTGACAAGCGGCTGTCGTCCTCAGAACAGCCCCTCCGTGTGGTGCTGGATCTTGTGTTCTTCCTCTGCCTCGTGGTCCCCTAACCCTTGTGTTTCTTCACATTCTTCTAACCCCTTTGCGAACAAATTAGACAAGGGCTGTGTGTGGAGGAAATGAAAATAAGCTATCCTCAAGATAAGTTTTTCAAATACAACCAGCAAGATTTATGATATGTTGGATGTTGGGCACAAAAAGGAAAGTCAGAGACATCAGAGGGAATTTTATCCCTTGGAACTGAATCCATTACTGTACACATTATTTCTATATGCATGAGTTGCCTAGCTATAGTATTGAGTAAATTACGACAGGCATATGGAATATGTGTTATCATTTTCATCACTTTGCCCTCATTCAGCTGCCCTCCCTTCAACCCCTCCACCCCTCCCTATTTATGAACACATTGTTTCCTTTTTTCTTTCTCTTCTCATATTATTTTTTTTAACCCTCTTTTCTTTCCCTACCCCCCATTGCCCCTTCCCCTTTGGACTTCTTCCTGTTTCACATTATCTGTGATACATTTTTTTTTTTTTTTGAGACAGAGTCTCGCTTTGTAGTTCGGGCTGGCTCTGAGCTCACTATGTAGCCCAGGCAAGCTTCGAACTCAGCAATCCTCCTGTCTCTGCCTCCCGAGTGCTGGGATGACAGGCGTGAGCCACCACGCCTGGCCATTTTTTTTTTTTTTTGAGACAGGGTCTCACTTTGTAGTTCAGGCTGTCTCTGAGCTCACTATGTAGCCCAGGCAAGCCTTGAACTCAGCAATCCTCCTGTCTCTGCCTCCCGAGTACTGGGATGACAGGCGTGAGCCACCACACCCAGCTCTGTCATACATTTTGATCCTCATTTATACTTTCAGTTTCTCACATCAGAGAAACAATTTGGTATTTACACATATATCCTGTTTATCTCACTTAAGAGTATGGCCTCAATGTGCATCCATTTAGCTATAAATGTCTCTAGTTTATTATTCTTTATGGCTGAGTAGTATTCTGTTTTATTTTTAAAACCCCATCTTCTTGATCCAGATACTTACTGATGGGCATTTGAGTTTTTTCCAAGATTTAGCTATTACAAACTGTGGCACTATAAACCTGGCTGCAAATGTATTGCAGTGGGTAGATGCTTTTAATTCTTTTGGGAAGATATCAAGCAGAGGTATGGATGGGTCAGATGGGACTTCTAATCTTAATTTTTTGAGGAATCTCCAAACTGATTTCCAGTGATTTGCTTGCCTTAGGTTTTAAAGGAAGGTTTCACAAAATGAAGCATTTTAGGGTAACAGTGATTTTATTTGCCATGTTCAGAGCATCAGATTCTATAGTTTCCTGGCTTCTATCCTATTCTACTTTACATATGCCAGCTCTTTGGTGAATTATTTCAGCTTATTAAATTCCTTTAAACATGTTTATCCCCATGATGTCAAAGTTCATGTCTATCAACTTCAGTATCTGGATTGGCTGAATTCATTTTGTCCTATATTTTGTTTTTTTCTCTTTATCTCATTCCTTCACATGTCTGATAATTTTTTATTTGAATATCAGAAGTATGGGTGTAAAAGACATTGATTACTTCTGCACTTCCTTTGTGATTTTAATGAATTTTGACAATTTGTGTATGATAAGAAAATCAATAATAAGTTAATGCAGATTGGTGAGTAATTTTTATGAATAATTTAAAATAGTACTTTAATATGTTTGAAACAGATTTTTGGCTCAGTATCACAATCTTAAGCCAGTAACATAACAAAAGTGTCAGAAAGACTTTTTTTTTGAGACAAGGTTTCACTTTGTAGTTCAGGCTGGCCCTGAGCTCACTATGTAGCCCAGGCAAGCCTGGAACTCAGCAGTCCTCCTGCCTCTGCCTCCCGAGTGCTGGGATTATAGGCGTGAGCCAACACGCCTGGCTCAGAAAGACTTTTTACATATAAATGGTTTTTATTATATATTGCACTATACACTAATACATTATTATTACATATCATCTTTATTTCTTATTCTAATTACATAGTATATTAATTAGTGTATCCCTTTATTAAATAGCATATCCCTTTATTAAAAACTACCTTCTATTGCACATCACTTAGTGCTCTCTTTATGGATCTTAATTAGAGCTAAAACATAAAATTTATGTAATAGGAAATAATGTTTAATATCTCAGAGGTTTTATGAATTTATCAATTTATGCTGCACATATTTTTTACTTACTGCCTTTCCTTTTATGAAATTTTTACTACATTGGAGCTGCAATATTTAGATGCAAAAGTATTAGTAATGTCTTTTTCATATTCCTCAAAATCTTAGGCTCACTTTATAGCTACTGTATTCAGTGAATCAGAAAATTAGACTTCAAAATTTGACTCTCTTTTTGTCTGTCAGTCTCATGCTTGTCAGAAGAGAATATATTTTTTAAACCAGATTTCTAATGAAAAAAAGAGGAAGATTGTATTCACTGACAAACGCATTCTGTTAACATGAATGCCTGAGGAAATCATGTAAGAAACAGGGAAAAAAGCGTGATGAGATTGTCAGCCAGTTTAGAGTTTAAAGAAAAGAAAAGCAAAGCAAAAGGATATTTGATAAGCCTTCACATTAGTATGAATACTGTGCCTCTAACCCTGAAGTAGCGTTTGCTGAAGATGCTGTGCAGGATGGCTTGACATAAAAAAGCATCTGAAGAACAGCGAACCAAGAGGATGCTGCAAGGCACACAGACCCTCGCGGAAGTGCAGAGGGGGTTGTAGTCATTACCATTCAGAACATTCCAGGGGGCCTTTCCCCTTTTCTAATTCTCCCCACCTGGACAGCACAAATCCAGGGTCAAAATCCTAATAACAAATCTGCAGAGAAATAAGCCTCAGAACTGGTATTCAACTTGCTGTCATGAATTTCAATTACCTAAACTACTGTCGGAGGATGATTTTCAACTAACATTTCACCAGGAATGCCAGGGGATGGCTGGGGAGAAAGGAGGGTAGAGAACTTTCTTGACTCATTATCAGTGAAAAACTATGCAGACAAAGAAAGATGAAAGCAGTTCAATTGCTGTAATCCCTAAGGAGTTGGCTGTCAACTCTAGCACCTGAGAGCGCAAGAAATAAATGAGTAGAATCTAAGTTTCCTGTGAAGTAGGGTCCTTGGGATTCAAAGGGTGCAAGAGATAAGCTGTCCTGAAAGCCCTGCACAAAGGCTGGTATTGAGGATAGTCAGCTCACATGACTGCACAGATGAGGTTTGAGACCCCGGAGCACCAGAGAAGACTGAATTTCCAGAATTACTATGAAGTTGTAATGGCTTCCTCCCTCCCTCCCTCCCTCCCTCTCTCTCTCTCTCTCTCTCTCTCTCTCTCTCTCTCTCTGCCTCTCTCCTTCTGAGAAAAACACATAGTTTAAACCATGGAGAATTCTTCTAGACAGAGCACAGTAGTTAAGATCATGAAATGTGAAGTCAGAGAGTTCTAGGTTCGAGTCCCAGCTCTGACACTTGTGTCTCAGTGAACTTGATGAATGTGCTCAAACATTCTGAAACTCAGTTTTCTTTTAGAAATGATACATCTGTCAGAACTACACAGAACTAAGCCACTGGGAGTAAATCTGGAGAAATTTTAAAGATGCATCTCAAAAATCCATTTTTTTTCTGACTTCACAAAAACTACTATACATTTTGAAATTTTTAACAGAGGGAAGCATTTTGTGTTTCACTTCATTGAGCATTATTTAGAAGAAAGGGCCAGAACAAATAGGAAAAATATTCTACTGACCACAGAGCAGTTCAGAAAACTCATGGAGGTCCATGCTGAGCATTCTCTGCACACCTCTGCAAACTGATATTAGCTCCACGTTAAGTGTAGCTAGAAGAACCAGGGAAGAAGGATAGAGCTGGTCCATGCCTCTGAGTCAGCACCCAGCTCCTCTTAAATGTAATGTTTGGTGAATTGCACCTGTACGCAATAAAGTCAAAATGGCTAGGGGAATAAAAACCAGATATAGGCAATGGAAGGATTTTCCAACTCTCTTTCCGGAATGTAGCTTCATGGAAGCTGCTAAGGAATAATCCTCGAATTTAAAAAAGTTTCATGATCAAAAGAAAATCAGAATACTTGGAACCAATCAAAGATTTAGAAAACTGTTTTGCGGTGCAGTTCCTCTTGATACCCTTCTGAGACATTGAGGAAGGGAATACGGTAGAATTGAAGTTTCCAAAGTTATTTGCTTGCAGAATGCACTTTTTCATCAAGAATTACTAACATCACACAGAAATCTAGAGTTTTGTGGAATACAGTTTGGAAAATAAGTTTCTTTTCTGGTAAGAATAGTACAATACTTTAAATTTTTCATTGAGCAGCACAAAATGAATTGTTTCCAATAAGGAGTTTAAAAAACACTAACAAACTCTTTAACACTTAAAATAGACTGTTAGGTTTAACTAAATATTTAAAGACAAATGTTACTTCTCCCTAAATTAAACAGTTATTTTGAAAGAAATTATTCTTTTTCTAATAAGTAATTGAAAGGTTCCTCCTCTCCTCCTCTCTCTCTCTCCCCCTCCTATCTCTCTTGGTGTCTCTGTTTCTCTCTGTGTCTCTGTCCTGTGTCTGTCTGTCTGTCTGTCTGTCTGTCTTTCTCCCTTTCTCCCTCTTTCTTTTATTTTTGTTGTTGAGGCAGGTTTTAACTCTGTGGTCCAGGCTCTCTCAAAACACATGATCCCATCTCCCCAGCCTCTTGAGTGCTGAGATTACAAACAGTGGACCAGCATGCCTATGTGATACTACTTTAACGTACAACCTTCCCATGAAAATATACAAACACGCAGACACATAAACACAAATACAAGAAAAAGTGTGTCAACATCAATCATGTACAGAGTACTTCAATGTGCAAAAGTTTTAAAAGAAAACTCAATAAGACTCAGTCTCAAGATAGAATTAATTACAATTAAATAGTTTCAATAAAGGAACTCCTTTTACAGTAAGTTAAAATTCAGAGGACATTAAAAATCATAAAGCTGGAGGGCCAGAGATTTAGCTCAGTGGTTCTGGTGCCTGCCTAGCAAACTCAGACTCCCTGGTTTGATTCCTGGTAACCACATGCAGCAATACGGGGTGTGGTGGCTCACGCCTACCAGCAATCAGTACCACATATCACAAATGCTGGATTTGGTGGCTCAAGCCTATAATGCCAGCACTCGGGAGGCAGAGGGAGGAGGATTGCTGAATTTGAGGCTTGCCTGAGGTACATAGTGAACTCAGGGCCAGCCTGAACTACAAAGACTCTGTCTCAAAAAAAAAAATCATAAGGTGGGGCTGGAGATTTAGCTCAGTGGTTCTGGCTCCTGCCTAGCAAGTACAAGGTCCCTGGTTTGATTCCCCACTAACCACATACAACAGAACCAGTTGTGATGACTCACACCCACCAGCAATCAGTACCACATGCCACAGTGCCAGGTATGGTGGCTCATGCCTGTAATCCCAGCACTCGGGAGGCAGAGGCAAGAGGATTGCTGAGTTTGAGACTTGCCCAGGCTACATAGTGAGCTCAGGGCCAGCCTGAACTACAAAGCGAGACCCTGTTCCCCTCCTCTGCAAAAAATCATGAAGCAAATGCTAGCAAAATTATGAAAATATAGTATATATTTTAAGAATTAAAAGGTAGGTTTCTGGGATGCTTAAAATTGTCAACCTTGTCTCTTTATGAATCAGGAAATTAGTAATGAACACTCTTCTGTATGTCTAAAAGGTGTTGCGAGAGATTTCTGGCCTGTAGGACTGCATAAGGAAGAGAAAGACTCACTATGAATGTGGGAGAACCATCCAAGTAGTCTGAGATCTGACGTAGAACTAAAGAGAAGAATGAAGTCTTCCAGCACGAGTTCTCTCCTCTGCTTCCTGGCTGCCAGGAGGTAAGTAGCTTTCTGCTATCAGGCCTTCTGCCATGCTGCTTCTGCCTTACCACAGGCTGAAAAGCAATGGAGCCAGCTGGCCATGGACTGAAGCCTCTGAAACCATGAGCCAAAATAAAACTTTCTCAGTTTAAGTTTTTTTTTTTTTTTTTTTTGTGGTACTGGGGATCAAACTTGGGCCCTTGTGCATCCAAGGTTGGTGCAGTACCACTTGAGCTAAATCTCTGGCTTGTTTAAGTTTTCTTTTTAATGACATTTTGTCACAGCCAGGTTTTTAACCTATACTACAGTTGTTTTCCAAAGCAACTCCCAGGGAAAGGTTTCTGACTCAATAAAGACCATGGACACATATACATTTACATCTACATATACATTTGAACAGCATGGCTTCATGATTCAATTGTCTTCTGACAGCCTTGCCTTTGAGTACATGAGGTCTTTGGGGACTTTATCTAAATTGTAACTCTTAAATTACAGAATATTTGAAATAAGGGGAATAATGACCCAGCATAATGCCCTCATTTCCATCTAAGGAATTTATGGATGCATAGCCTCACAGGACAAGTGACACTTTCAATATAGGATTAAAATTGCAAATCTTTTTTTTTTTTTTTTTTTTTTTTTGAGACAGGGTCTCGCTTTGTAGTTCAGGCTGGCCCTGAGCTCACTATGTAGCCAGGCAAGCCTTGAACTCTGCAATCCTCCTGTCTCTGACTTCCTAGTGCTGGGATTACAGATGTGAGCCATCATGCCCAGAAAGACTGCAAACATTGAAATGGAAGGGCCGTTTTGTACTATCTCTAATTATATGTGCCTGCAAAGTAACATTTCTTAGATTGGCAGGAGGCATTAGGGCATTTTTGGTTTTGAAGATGCAAGATTTGAA
The DNA here is from genome assembly GCA_004025085.1 of Thryonomys swinderianus. Lineage (NCBI taxonomy): Eukaryota > Metazoa > Chordata > Mammalia > Rodentia > Thryonomyidae > Thryonomys > Thryonomys swinderianus. Next base: position 53,068 of record PVIC010004413.1, read on the forward strand.
CTACAAATGCAGACAGCCTCTAGATGCTGAACAAACACAGAAAACTTTCTCTCCACCGGAGTCTATAGAAAGAGAAAGTAGCTTGTTTTACTGTAATCTGAAGAGTGCTATTTTGGAAGGCAGCTATGCTCACCACTATACCACCAACGCAGGCTGAAGAGTGCTATTTTGAATGTCTTACCTTCACACTTAGAAGACAATAAATCTGTATTGTTTTGGTACTATGTTTGGAAAAATTTGTTAGCAGTAATAGTAAACTAATGTCAAATACATAAATGAATGAATCTATTCAAGGAAAGGTATAATTTATAATTTGGAATCATGGAACAAGGGCCAAGGTGGTATAGGGGTTAAGTTTAAGAGTATCAATAAAATGTTCTGCTGTTAAAATATATGGGGTTCCAAAACAACAGTAATAGACTCTGTAAAATTGAATTTATTAGAAGAATGAACAATATAAGGAAATTTCCCAGAAATTTCCAAATTAAAAAGCTCTCAGCAGCCCACTGGAATGAAGGGACAAAGACACATTACTGGAACTGTATCCTGAAATGGAGCTAATCATGTTAGAGAATAAATGACCTTTGGAAAATAGGGAAAGGTTGTGAAGAGTAATGCTATGCTTTTGGTGTTCTTCAAGGGTTCCTGTGTTGGAGGCCCAGACCTCAGGGTGACAGTGTGACATGGGAGAGACTTAAAAAGTGGGGCCTGGCGGGCAGTGAGTGGGTACTTCCAGAATGGAATAAGTAGTTCTCCTGGGGACCATGAGTTAGTTCTTTCCAAAGAGAACTGCTATGAAAGCCCAAGCCTAGCCTCTGAGCCACTCCGGCTCATTCCTTGTGACGTGCTCACTCCTCCTCACTGAGCTCCACCATTGTGATGCCTCACACCATGTGGACCTCAGCAAAGAACATGGATGCCAGTGCCACTGCCCTGAACCTGCAGAATCATGAGGTAAATAAACTGCTTCTGCTTGGCCTCAGTGTTTCATTACAGTAACAGAAAATGAACTGAGACAACAACAAATACCAAATGTTGAAGGACGTGTGAAGAGAGACACTAAAAAGCCTGACAGAAAATTACTTTAAATCTTGAAATGTGTACCAAGACCAATTATCAGGCACATGTGGCAACACAATAAACCTGAGTGACAAAAAGCATGACAACTCTTCTCATGTCCATGTTCTTAGGAAGACCAGGAAAATGGACCCATGAGGTGAAGTCCAGGAAAGAAGTATGAATCTAGAAAGTAGCTCCACCAGTCCAGGTTCACCTGGAAAGAGCTTTTCCAAAGTGGGAGCCCTCAGGAAAGAGTGACCTTCCTGTGGCTTTCACCCTTATTGTTCTTCTGCAACCCATAATCACCTAATTCCTTAACTGGTACAGAGGTTTCCTAAATTCCCCCTGCTTTCAGTCCTTGCCATTTGCTTTAAATATAGCACCCTCAGCTGTCCTCTTAACACATTGGGTTGAAAGCGTTATTTGTTTACTCAGTGCACAATGCTTTCCCATCATACATGGAACAAAAATCTATCTTATTGCCCTGATGCACTTAAATGGTCTCTCTTCTAGCTAACACAGTTCAATTTCAATTATTGTTCCTCTTTCTCACTTTACTTGAACCACAATGCCTTTCTCAAGATTTATTGACTATGTCAAGCAACTCTCTCCTCAGAATCTTTGCCTGTTCTAGTTACCAACATGCTCAGTACTTACTTCTCAAGGGTCTCCTCTCTCATGGACTTTACTGTTCACTCTGTTTACAATAACCCCATTGCCCTCTACAGCTTATCATCTTTTTCATGGCATGAACAACCATATGTTATTGAAATCTATATGTATGTAGTTTGGAATACTTTTAAAATCCTCATCAGAATATGAGCTCCATCAGGGGAGGGATTGTCTTTTGCTTTGCCCCTGAATTTCATCTCTAAAACCAATACATGACATATATTAGAGGCCAAATGAGGTTTTGAAAATATAATAATGTGGTCAAAAGATGTAAAATTTAGTAAATAAGGAACATTCTTCATAGTAGGGCTCAAAGACATGTAGCAAGGTCTCTGTCTTTCCAGCAAAAAGACTACATATTGTGGTAACACGTGATTCATTAATTTTTCACTTCTGGAATCATATACATATGAAGTATGCTTACATAAAATACACATATCTTCAAATTTGGCAAAGTGAAAATAGGTTCAGTTTCAAAGTGAAAAGGGGAGGATAGGGCTGAAGGAGAGGGCTCAAAAAGAGGCAGATAAAAGAACAGAAAAGTAATTTTTCCCAACATAGAAATGTGCACTCAAAAACACTATTTATTGTTGATCCAGTAAGACAAAAAAAGAACATTTAAAGAACAATTCATGTTATTTAAAATTGAAACACTAATCAAAGAAGAAGAAGAAAAAGAAAAGAAATTTAAAAGTGAAAATGAATAAAAGGTCACTGGGGAGTTGAGAAGGTAGAGAGGTAAGAGAGGGAGAGATTAGAAATAGGGTTAGAAGATCTATAGAGATCACATGGACCTCAGGAACTTTATAGTTGCTAGGAGACAACAGAGAAGAGAGGGATAAATATAAGAACCAATTAGCAACCAGGACCACTAGAAACTTTGTTCACCCTCCTATAATAATACAGAAAGAAGAGAAATTGAGGAAGACTGAAACTTTTTAACTTCTAGGTACTGATTCTGACTGGAGGACAGGGGAGGATGAAAGAACAGGAGGAGAATAAGGGTACCTAGCAGCAGCAGGCAACAGGAGACTATTTTCCCTCTTCCGTAAAAAATGACAGCAGTTGAGAGAATAAAACCCAAAATTGAACAGATTTGGCAATAGCAGAGTAGAGAAATGAAAAATGAAAATTAGGTCAGGAAAAATAAAAATAAAAGAATAACAGCAGCAACACAACCAAAAGAGCCCTTCGTGGTGTGGATCTGTTGTCTCCTGTCCATGGTACTGTGCAGGCTGAAGATGTTAATCACAGGGAGATAGCCACCATCCCTTGTCTAGGTTCTGAGTATAAATGCCTGAGTTGAGCTCAAAGAATGCTTGTAGCCTTGGTCTCTGCAAGAGTCTCGGATCTTGAAGGTGGAACTGATTCACCCAACTCACCAGTGGCTGAGGTCAACAGGATTCCCTCAGTTTTGCAGTTTCTTTTTTGTTTTGTTTTGTTTTTCACATGGTGGACTAGGCAGAGGAACACGGTGAAAGTCTGTATGTTCCAGCTCTGGTGCCGCACTTATTCAGTGTCCACAGACACCGAGGTGGTATCTCCGGAGGCTCTACCCCATGCAACAGTCACGTCAAGTCTGGCTCACAAGGAAATGCAGCCTTCTGGTCTTACTGGTCAGAGGAAAATGGGGCTCCTGTGCCTCAGTCTCTGCACTGCTTCCCCAAATAGGCCCACAAAGAATGGAGAGCTTGCACCTTTCTAGTCTAGTCATGGTTGTGGGAAACCTCCTAGTGGAATGCTTCTTAATGGCGCCTACGATCCTTCTTACCCAGTCTCCTGTGCCTCAGTCTCTGTGCCACCTCCCCAACCTGGCCCACACAGAATGGAGAGCACACACCCTTCTGGCTTGATCCTGGTCACAGGAAACAGGCCAGCAAAATTAATTCATCTGGAACTACAAAAGACCTAGAATAGCAAAAGCAGTTCTAGTCAACAGGAACATGGCAGGGGGTATCACCATCCCTAATTTTAAACTACACTACAAAGCCTCTGTGATAAAAAACTGCATGGTACTGTCAAAATAACAGACCTGAGCATTGGTGGAATAGATTTGAAGATCCAGAAACAACCCCAGATACACTAAGCCACTTCATCTTTGACAAAAGAGCCAAATATCCTCAGTGGAGGAAAGACAGACTCTAACAATTGGTGCTGGTGAACTGGGCTTTAACCTGCCTATCTCTTTCACCATGCACTAAACTAAAACCACAATGGATTAGAGACTTAAACATTAAACAGAAATGATAAACCTGCTGCAAAACAGATTAGGTAGAACTCTTGGAGACATGGCCTTAGGGAAAGACTTTATGAACAAAACCACTATAGCATGAAAACTAGCAGAAGGAATCAACAGTGGGTTCTCCTCCTAGTAAAAAGTTTCTGCACAGCAAAAGAAACCACCAGCAGAGTGAAAAGACAACCAACAATATGAGAAAAAAATCTTTACCAATTGTTTCTCAGACAAAGGGCTAATATCTAGGATATATTAAGAGCTTAAAAATGTCAACTCCCCCAAATTTAAAGCCCCAATTCAAAAATGGGCATCTGAAATGAACAGACACTTTTCAGAGGAAGAAGTAAAAGCAGTTAAGAAGCATATGATGAAATGTTCAACATCACTGGCCATTCAAGAGATGCAGATGAAAAGAACACTGAGCTTCCATCTCACTCCACAAAGAATGGCTGCTATCTCAAAATTAACCAGCAAGAAATCCTGGCAAGGCTGTGGAGAGAAAGAAACCCTTCTGTGATATGGAGCCCAAACCTATTCTGTTTTTGTAGGTATGATGTTTATGTATTTTATTTCTCTGGTGTGTTATAGTGCATAAGTGAAATCAACTTTTACATGTACAGCTCTATGAAGTTCAACATATGGAAATGACAGTGGTTTGGAATGGCAGGCTCTGCTGTACATGTTTTGTGGTTGCAGCTGCTGAAGGGGCACAACACAAACTTGAGATGACTGATCTTTATTCAGACCGCACCATGAGCATCACCATCTTCATAATTATCAGGTCAATGTTTTGCTCAATCCATGTGTCACCACATAGTTCAGACTCCTGATAATCAAGGATCCTCTGGCCATCCATAGTTATCCACCTATTCACTGACACAAGTCAGACTCTCAGTGATCTCAGGGATTATTTCCACTGTGGAGCCTTTGTGCTGGCCTTCTCCCTCTCTGAAATATTCATGTTTTCCTACTGAATTCTATTCAGTCTTTGAGGTCCCAGTCTGTGTCTTACACTCATTATGAATTTTTTCAAAGGATCCCACCGAATACACGGATCCTCTTTTTTTCCTCATGCATATTCTATTGCCTTCATCTCAATAGTTAAATTTTTAATGGTTTGCTAATTAGCTCACCAGTCTCATTTTATCTCCCTAGAATAGGTGGGACGCTCTGTGAATGCTCTACTTGTTCTTTGGATCCTTGGACTAGGCCTGGCACAAAGACAGCTACACAGTAAGTCAAAACTATATTGACTGAATAAGACATTTATACTTCAAGGTCACTTCTAGGGCAAGATGTGTCTAAAGAAGCATGGAACTCAGAAAATGATAAGGTTAACTAGGATATATACATACACACATACATATAATGCATACATGCATACATACATGTAATACACATACATATAATACATACCACATATAATATATATGGATAAACACTAATTACTGAAGGCTATAGGGTTCTTAGGAGAATGAAACATTCTGCAACCAGACAACTGGAGATTGTCAAAGAGAAGCCATAATTGAGGAAAAGTCTTTCAACTAATTTCACATAGCATCTGGAAAGGACATGTAAAATACTGTGTACTTTCTCCCCTAGCATGCCTCTAGCTGCCATCAATAAATCCCAGGCATTTGGAAAAACATCAAGAAAGAGATTTGCATCATGACCTCCCTTTCTGCTATTTTTTTTTAGCAGGTAAGCTAGAGAATAAAAAAGCCTCAGGAAACTGGGAGAAATATGCATTTCCCATCAGTACCGTGTGCTACAACCCATAGTCAGGACGGTAAGAAGTCAGTGTGGTGAAGGTAACAGAATCCCTGGCGACATCTGGTACAAATTGGCCAGATGACCCTCAGCAACTTTACACTGGTTTTCCACTCAGGAAGAGGAGGACGTGCTTTTACTTCTCCCTACTCTAATGTGATTAATCACTGATGGCTTTGGCACAATCTGGGCAGAATACAAAGCAAAACAATTTCTAAGTTAATTTGTGTGGCATCAACAGCCCCTCACCCTCTACAAATTCCATTTCCTCACGTTGAGTAAAGTCTTCATTTAATCATACCTATCTATGCCTCACCTCATTTAGGAATTATGTGTTATTTTCATCATATTCTTGCATATTATTTACTTCAGGTAGTCTTCCTTCAGGCTATTTTCCAAGAATGCAGGGTTTGTTAAAATCTTAGACATTCCTTTTCCTTAGTTAAGGTTTCCCTTGTGTGCTAAAGATACAGACAGGGAGGCAAGGCTTGTTCTCATAGGTACAAAGTGGGAAAAGATATTATTGTGGGGCGAGAAGGAGGAATTAAGACTCTATCCACAAAGGAGGATACAAGCAAACGTGAAAACAAAGTGTAGTGAGACATAAGGCAGAGCAGAGTTAACCCAGGGAAGTTAAACCTCAGGCGACCTCCAAAACCAGTGGACACAGTGGGCTCAGGACACCAAATTGTCTTTAAATGACAAGCCCGTGAGTCTCCACTTGAAAAGGCATCTTAGTGACTTTTTATATTCTTATTTAAGCACATTTACCCACACACCATAGTGTAGACATGCACTTGAAGGTACATCATCTCTGTCCCTTTTTCTTTCACCCGCAAAATGAAAGGTTAATTACGTATAGCTGTGTAAGTAATAAGATCTCAACTTTGGTCACATAAACTACTGATGACTTCCCATCGTGTATGCTAGAATGGACAGATTCTAGCAAGCTTAAAGGAAACACTATTTCCTTCCGAACAATAACACATTTTCTGCTGTTTAACATTCATTGACTACAAGTAGCTTTTATAGCTTTAAGAATTAATAAAATTGAATTTGGCAGCAAAACACAATACAATTTCAAGTAAAGTGTAGATGTGCTTTCTATTTTGTGCAAACCCAGTATTAAACATTTATATTCTCCGTTAAAAAGTGAAGGCCATTTTTCCTGAGCATAAGGATGTTCCAAGTGTCTGCATGGAGAGAGGCCCCCAAAGTGGAACTGGGGAGAGAGTCTCATGTGTAGGGAGAAAGATGTACATACCAGGTGGCCCTCTCTGAGGGTTCCTTCTGCCCCCAAATGAGGGAGAAAGCAGGATGTGTATCCAGTCCCTGCAGAGAGCCACGGCCAGTCAGGAGGAGCTGGAGTTCTGCCTGCCATGGGCCTGTGCTCCCTGCTGCCCTGCTCCTTGTCCCAGTGCCAACACGGGAGAAGCCAGGGGAGGCAGTGGTGGAGGAGGGAAGGGAAGGGCCTCCCAGTTCCATTCCTTCTCACCATTTAGTTCCTAAATGGTGCAAAAAGCAAGCGACCTGGGCTAGAGATTTAGCTCAGTGGTTCCGGCACCTGCCTTGCAAGTGCAAGGTCCTGAGATCGATTCCCTGTAACCACACACAATGCTGGGCGTGGAGACTCACGCTCACCAGCAATTAATACCACATACTACAGTGCCGGGCGTAGTGGCTCATACCTGTAATCCCAGCACTCAGGAGGTAGAGACAGGAGGATTGCTGAGTTCCAGGCTTGCCTGGGCTACATAGTGAGCTCAGGGCCAGCCTGAACTACAAAGTAAGACCCTGTCTCAAAAAAAAATTAAAAAAAAAACAAGTGACCTAGAATCAGAAGACTGTTATACCACTTTAGTGATATAAAGATTCTGCCTGCCCATGGTCTCCAGACTCAAGGTCTCAAGACATTAAGAGAAGTGATTACTGATACCATTGTCTGCATGGAGACATCTTGAGGATCTGCCCTTATTAGTATAAGTGGCAGCACAAATCAGTAACAAGAGATTTATAAATGCTGATCATTATTACTAAGAACTTTTTAGTCACATGGATGTTTGGTTCTGGCTTTCTAGACTATATAAAAATAACATCACTTTTTATATAAAAAAAGCACATGTGGCTTGTCACAGAAATTTCTGGATTTCCCATACACATATACCAAAGACGCCCAGGAAGAATGTTTTGTTCCAGGAAGCTTAGCTAAGGAGCTACTCTCTCCGCTAAGCATATGCTATTCCTCATAGGGCTTCTCTCACTGCTTTTGCTCTTTCTAATTTAAATTTATTAAATATTTTTTAGATCTAGAATAATTATGTTTATCTTTATAGCTAGACTGATCAATATATGGTATTTAAAAATATTCAGGGTCACTTGCCTGATCTTTTTTTTTTTTTTGAGACAGGGTCTCGTTTTGTAGTTCAGGCTGGCTCTGAGCTCACTATGTAGTCCAGGCAAGCCTCGAACTCAGCAATCCTCCTGTCTCTGCCTCCCGAGTGCTGGGATTACAGGCATGAGCCACCACACCCGACACTGTGGTATGCGGTATGTGGTATTGATTGCTGGTGGGCGTGAGTCTCCATGCCCAGCATTGTATGTGGTTACCGGGGGTTGAACTCAGGACCTTGCACCTGCGAGGCAAGGCACCGGAACCACTGGGCTGACCTGTCACTTGCCTGATCTTTACCCTAGAGATAAATCTTTATTCTCTGTTATACATTTAATTATACATGTCCAAATAAATTCTTGTCACATAGCAAAATCTCAAGTATCATTCCTATGACAAATATGTCCTATATTTTTAGTACTATATCTTTACTTAATTTTTAAAACTATATTCAGCTGCGATCATGTCACTGGCTAGGTTTGGATATACCCAAGGCTGAAATAAATAACTAACCCACCCTTTTGTAGCATAGTTTTAGTTGTAGAGGACAGATTCTAAATATCTGGTGTACAGTATTATAACTATAGTTTGCAATATTATATTGTGTTCTTAAAATTTTAAAGGATTGATCTCATGTTACGTGTTCTTGACCACATTAAAAATAATACCTGAGGGCAAACTGTAGGTCTAACACTAGTCACTGACCAAGCTAAATAGTATTGTACAAATACAAACATATGTGGTCAATATTAACTGATAAGGTGAAACATAAAAAAGAAGGTTGACATAGTATTTTTCATCTGAGGCTCTTTAATAAAATAAATGTGTGTTATATTTAAAATTATTATTCTGTATGGTGTAACAAGATGTATTTTCTACAGTTGGTTAAAGGACTTGAAAGCCATTACTGCCATACTCACAATAATAGAAAGGCTGAACAAAATGAAAATCAACTCAAACAGCCAGAGAGTTGATATCATACCACAGTGCTCCAAAACCTATTCAGAGAGGGAGATACTAATAATCACAGTTCCCTGGAAACAGGTGCCCATGTAACTGGGGCTGCACTGACAAGAGAACTGACAAATTCCCAGAAACACCATGCAGACCAGCTTGATGATGAAAGATTGTGGGAGCCCAGTCTTGGGGAAGGGTCCCACACTTTTGTGAGACTTACTTTCTAGTACCGCACCCCTTACTTTCTAGTATCTCTCAGCGAAGGCTGGAGGAAAATTTCTTTATACTTCAGCAGAATGAGGACAAAAAGAACCACACTGATACGTGTCCAAAAAGCTCTGTTCTCCTCTAACAGTGGCCTGTACTCAGGAGAAACTCTTTATCAGAGTTTTTTTTTTTTTTTTTGCTTTTTTTTTGGAGACAGGGTCTCGCTTTGTAGTTCAGGCTGGCCCTGAGCTCACTATGGTGCCCAGGCAAGCCGCCGCGAACTCAGCAATCCTCCCGTCTCTGCCTCCCGAGTGCTGGGATTACAGGCGTGAGCCACCACGCCCAGCATTATATGTGGTTACCGGGGATCGAACTCAGGT